>JAULBZ010001171.1:0-23876 GCA_032360805.1 Neoturris breviconis | reverse complement strand
TTCAAAATGATCCTAGATAAATATTAGGAAAACTCCCAAAATTTGTAGTCATATAAGCCATTCATTCAAAAGTTATGTACAAAAGTTTAGCAGGGTTTCAACCCCATTTTTATTTATCAATTTTATCTTTTTTTATGTGTTTTATGTGCAATATCTTATCAGTAGGTTTATCTAGGCTTAGGTCACACTTGTATAAAAGTTATACTTATAAGTGAATTATAAGTGAATAAAATTATGCATAACACAAACAAGCAACTGCATAACTGAGAATGTGTTTCATTAGTTTCTAATCTGAGTACGATTTTTTCGTCAAAATGATGTCTTTTGACATTGGCAAGAAGTCCACTATGAAATGCTTTAGTCTAGACTTATTTTACCTCGATTATATTTTGATATTGAATGACAATAAGTGTTCAAGAGAGATTTTAACCCAACACATAATGAAACATTACATCACACAGTTTTCTACGATTGTGTTTGGTAAGCATTCATGTTGCGATGAATAATTACATACTTTCTCAATGCATCTTTAATATCAGGTTCATCAAGCAAATTAATATTTTCCATTTCTTTACTTTCATCTTCATTCTTTATTTCAGCAACTTCGTTGTTATGATGAGCTGAAGCTTTAGTGTCCTCATCGATAGATAGCTGAAATGACGCATCGATACTTCGATCCAAAACATCACGAAAAACATTTTGTTCTTCTTCACTGAAAATGATAAATTAAATGATAAATTAAACCTTGTCAAGTAACGTATGGTGTATTATTATACAAATGTTTTGTACGCAGCTTGAAAAAATATGAATGGCGTCATAATTAACATAGTCAGGATTTGTCCCAGTCTCCCAAAACTAAATGGCCTAAATATAGGCCAGAAACATTTGCATTAGAATTTAACGAGTCACATGCAAATTTGAACATTAAACTATGCAAAATCAGCAATTTGCAACAAAAAGGATGATGTCACAGACAAAAGACTAGTTGATTAGAGAATGTGACTCGTTACAATTTAGCTTCGATCTAAATGTTTCGCGTAATACACTCCACCAACATTTGCTATATTGTTTCGCGCATTACAACCACCAACATTTTGCTATTTTATTTCGCGCAATACAACTCACCCACATTTGCTAGTTTAAGAGGGAAAATCTTATGAAATGTGATTTCGTGTTTTCTATAAAATATTTGCACATTTTAATTCTAATTTATGAATGGATAATTATAGATGTTTTTGGATTATGAATGGATAATTATAGATATTCTTGAGATTTTTGGCAAATTGATTACTACCAGAGAATCCAAAAACCTTATCGAAGAAAAAAATGAGAGAAAGAGACTTAAGTTTTTCCCGACAAACGTATACCACCAACATTTTTATCAGTTGATTGTTTTTCTCGGCCTTTTTTAAATCCAAACAATAATTTTCTAAATACTATAATTTCCTTTATTTTTATCAAGGAGAAAGATTCATAATTCCTCGAACTTAGGGGTGTTTCTCAAGCGCTTAAAAATTTTACATTGGGGAAAAAGAAAAAAATGCAAAAAACAATAATGAAAGGATGCGTCAAAACACATAATTTTGACAATTCCTTAACGAATTACGTAATAAAAGTAAACGATGAGGGGTGATTGTAGTACTATGTAAAGTATTTACCGAAAACTAAATGAATGTAACAGATGATGAGGTGTGATTGTAGTTTTAGTATCTTGTAAAGTATTATTCTGATGATGACTTTTGGGAATTAAGGTCGAAATATAAAGAGTATCGATTTTTTACCTTTCGTTGACGTTGACCATAAAACAATGTTTAAGCTTCTGTCGATATTATTCATAATATATATTGAAAAGGCTTATTCACTCTATTTCATTATCCTAGACTCTCGCATACGGAATACGTTTGAATTTACCAGGTATGTATTTACCATTTCATAAAACAATGAAAAGGAGACGTTCGTTGCTCAAGGTAGAACTTGTTACAATGTAATGTCACTGGAAGTCACCGCACATAAAGGAAGTTATTGCATTGTAACAAGTTCTACTTTGAGCAACGAACACCTCGTATTCATTGTTTTATGAAATGGATGGATTTACATGAATTCTAAAACTCGCTACGTATATATAAATTGAGATCTTGGGTATTTTATGTACTTGAAGGTCCATACCTGAGATTTCTAGTTCCTCTTACGGTTCCTTCACTCATGTCTTCACTCATACTAGATGTAGACATGGTAGTTCGCCATCTTGGCAAATGGCGCTCACGACTAGCCAGCAGTGCATCTTCATGACTAGATTGCCTAAATACAATTTATATTAATTAACAATCAATTAAATACAATTCATATTAATATGCTACCCTCATTAGGTTATTCCGAATGGAATGATAAAAGTGATGCTTCTGAAAGTGATGTTTCAATTTTATAGAACATAGCTTTGACTTGGAACACCACTCCCCTTTCTAAGAACATTCAATGACTGAAGACGTTGCATCAACGTTGCGTAAGGATTGAGTCTTATATCACACAAATGGAATGTTTTTTCTGGAAAAGCAAGAAAGTGATGTGCATATATGAAAAATGGGTAGAAGAAAACTCATACTCTTGGCTCATTCTATGTCGCATCGCCAAGTCTTTCATTCTTGTTTTACTATTAGCACGTTTTAACATTAATGGTGGTTGCAGCATGTTTGTGTCATCACTTCCACCAGACTCCAAACTTTGGGATGCGTTAGCAGCTGCCTTCCTCCTGTAGCAAAAAAAATATGTTAAAGGTTAGTCTGAATTGTTTGACCTTTACGATAGAAGAATATACTCAGGCTAGAACACATATTAGATTTTTGCATATAGCACGCAAACGAGGTTAAAGATGTTCACATAGAGAAGGAGAAAGATATTTGATTTTGGATTTTAGAAAAGAGCAATAATGGTGCGTCAACACATTCGTCAAATTCATCGTCATGTTATGTTTCTTACTATTGTTAGATCGTTCCTGACAGATGGATTTTGTATTTCTTGCTAGTAGATAATATTTGAACACAAGGCGCCCTTTAGAAATTGACAAAATTAGGTTCCTACTCCCTCTGTTCTTCTTTCTCTTTTGTACTTACATGGAATTCAGTTTTTGCATTTTTAAAGATCTTTTGTATCTCGCCAACATGTCATCATATAAAGCAAATTTCTTTAATCTTGCTTTTTTATCGCGTGATAAAAACGATCTAAAAAGAAGAAGGGAAGGAACATTTCAAACCTAGTAAAATAGAAAGCATGACTAAATTGTCTCTGCTAGTACCCATCTTGTCAATGCGGACAAGACAGACGTAAGAGCGACACATTTGCGATATTCAAAAGACTGGCAAATACGTTTACAAGCACTTTCATAAACTGACTGTGTATTGATATATTTGGTGCTGGACATACCACGTATTTAGAGGCGTTCAGAATTTTAGTAGTCAATCTCTTAGCGAACGGTTATATGAGATAAAATATCTTACATTTTGTCATATCATTATTGTTCGACAAATCTTCCATGTCTTGTGACTGAGATATTTGTTCCGGTATTATCTGACTTAGATATGGAGTCAACAATTGTTTGTTCAAATGTTTACACTGGATTTTTCTATAAGTGTACCAAGTTTCATCCTATAAGAATTTGACCACAAAGCCACTGTTATATATAACAGCATAACAGGTACCAGTGTCGACACCAAGTAATATTTATTCTGCCACTTTGTATCCCCCCTCACCTTGCACCCCTATTAGGGTTAAAATACATGTTCAACTTTCGAGTTTTAGTAGATAGTCGGGGTAAATAAAAAAATTTAATGTCATAATGAGTGAGAAAACGGCCCTAATGTAATGTTATGTAATGTATGGGGGAAAATCGTGGAAAACGGTTTAGTTCGGAAATAAATTATTGTAAAACTATATGTCTGGAACGTTAGTGGGAGATAAAAAGACAGGGAGAAATCTTAAATGGTGGAAGATATTGATCACTGTGACGAGATTTGGTCATTTTTCCTCGTTTTATTTCCCTCAATAAGGTATGACTAGTCACCTATAGGAAACTATGTCGAGTAACGAGTTATCGAAGATGGTATTCAGTATATGTACTCACCATAGACCATACTTACGATGGAAATGCTGATCCTTTCCTGGAAAACAAACTGTCTTTTTTCTTTGCTTGACTTTCACGCAGCATAGTCAACCAATCAGTAGCAAGTGGATCGGCTTGAAACGGTTGGAAATCACTGAAATAAACATAAACAATAAAGGCGGATTCCCACTCTCACCAATTTTGGAAATCCGCTATAAGGCTTACAAAATTTCATTCTAATTTGCTTAACCCTATACTGTAAAACCCAGAAAATAAGCCTCCTCCTCCGTGTATAAGCCCTCTCGGATGGCCGATAACTTCAGTCTCCATCGTTTTTTTTATTGTTTTTTTTCTATAATGTATCAGTTACAGACGATGACAAAGAACAAGTACATAATGGGCGCATCCCCGCAATGCACTGGAAGGTGATATCGCCAGGGATACGCCCATATAAAAACATTAAAAGATACCTAAAAAACAAAAAAAGTGACTAGGGTTTCTGGTTTACGAGAATAAGGAAACACTGAAACGTTTATTGTCAATTAAAAATGTAATGACATTTGATAAAATGTCGTGGTTTCCGTCATCTTCATAAATCTTTATCACTATACAAAAGAATACGCACTAAGTGTGATTCCTTAAACGGGATAAGCAAAATGTTTTCCTTGTGGAGGTTATCAAAGAGGATTCTCCGATAGGAAGAGAAAGAAGGGCAGTAAAAAAGATAATGTTCCGTTGACTCAATAGCATTAGTCCGGCAATTACAAAACGGATCATCTGTGTCGAGAAAGTTGTGACGAAATTTGTGTTCTCGTAGTTGACTGAAACCAACCCCGAGCCTATTCAACAGGATAACCCCTATAGCGTCATATACACCATAAATGGGGCTAGACTTGGGTGGCACAAATTTTAATAGTGCAGTTTTGAAAGAGGAAACAGTACGTAAAGTCCTAACTTGGGTGTCCAATCTATTTCATTGAGAGACGCAATAGGGGAAAAAAGAGTTTTTAAAACTTTCAGTACGGGCAGCAAGAGGATGGTAATCATGTTTCTTTCGAGTGCTGTAGCTAGCAGTATTCAAAGGAGGAATAAATTCCTGTAAATACGGAGGCGCAAGACTAATCAAGATTTTGTAGAAAAACACCATACGTCTAGACCACCTTCTATCAGAAAGACTTTCTAGACCTAGTTCTTAGTACACTTTATTGCGTGAGGTACCACGAAAACACCCAGTTATGGCAAGAGCTGCGTTGTACTGAACGGATTCAAGTTTTCGCAAAAGGGGGTCATTAGAAGGGTTGTCGTAAATAATATCACCATAGTCCAAATGAGGTCTTACGAAGGCTTTGTAAATGCAGAGAAGCGTCTTACGTGGCAAGTATTTACACGTATCATACACGTATCCAGGACTATACTCGGTTTCACAGAATGTGTGCGGAACATGGACACTTTATACATACCGTAATGCTTCGATTAAACGCCGGGAGCGTTTATTAAATATTTTCATTTGCAGAGGGGGCGTTTAAAAGAAGGGGGCGTTTATTGAAAAATATAAGAATTGCGAATTGTTATTACAGTAGTAAAGACAATAAGATACGTGTGGTAGTTACAGGAAAAAGGCAAAGAGAGGTTGATTTGGTTGTTCCTGCAAAATTTAGTTTTGAAACAAGTTGCAAAAAGTATGCAGAGACTCTTGAAAGGGAACTTTTGAAGAGAAAAGAGCTGTTTCCAACGATAAAACTAATTTTCAGATCAAAAGGCGTGTTTAGAAAATTTCCTGTTTTTATCAGAGATAAGAGATATTAAAATTCGCTTTTATTCGTAGTACACTTACCATGAGGCTGCTACGTAAGCATTGCTGCTGGGGGTAGGCGTTTAAAAGAGGGAGGCGTTTATTAAATATTTTAGTGCTTAGGGGGCGTTTAATCGAGGGGGCGTTTAAAGGAAGGGGGCGTTTAATCGATGCATTACGGTATTAGATAAAATTTATGCGAAACTAAATCTAAACATGCTTAGAGGTAACAAGATTAAATGTTTTTCAGATTTGTAAGCATTTAATAACTGGCACATAACAACAAAACGGAATAATCAAGTTGCCACGATCAAACGTTGTGACGACATGACGTCTTCGCTACGTTGATTATACGTCCGGTGACAGCAGATTTAGTCTCATAACACTTACTCTGTTCTTAGGGCCATGAACAATTTGTATGCTTTCTTTATATAGTCAACATTAAACGATACAATGCGTTCTGATGGTTGCACTTTAGTTCCAGTATCAACGAATAGCTTATTTGCAAAGTTTAATAGCCAATCGATCTAGATATAACGAAATATATAGGTTATAACCTGTAAGCACTATTTTGTCAAAGTTAGCCATCATAATAAATCGTGGATATACTTTTTGTCCAATGAAGATACGACTACACAATTGATAGGGGATTATAGCCCACCGATTTCAAAACTATCCCATTCGGCAAAAACCTGTTCAAAGTCAGCAAAATAATGTTAGAAATAACGTTCTAACGTTATTTTGCTGACTTTGAACAGGTGTTTAGATGTATCTCCCGTATAAGGATAATTTTTTACTGGTAACCCAATGGGCACATGACGGTTTTGCGACATAAAAAAGTTGGAACGTCAAAACGACGTCTTTTTTTGCGTGATAAAACGTCACCTGTTGACAGGAAATAATAACTTGAAGACGGTGTTCAAAGTTCGAAGTAAGGACGCTAGAGCCACGTTGTTCTAGCCTCTTTACTGTGGACTTTGAACAAGTTTTTCTCCACTGGAAGAATGGCATTGAGTTGAATGATGATAAACTCTGTAGCAGGTGCTTATTTAATTATGTTTTCTTTGTAAGGTAAATGCTTTACCAAATCTCCTTGATTTTCTATCCGAGTCTTTTGGATTTAGCCTATTGCTGCAAACGACGGTATAAAGGCTATTTTCTACTTCAGAAAATGATCTGAAGTGGAAAACGGCCTTAAGGATAACTACGTGTCCGCTCGGATAAATTTAGAAATATAATTTAGATAAAAACATTTGTATGTACATCATTTATTTAGTGAGTGTGTCCATAACTTACTGGTATTTCTGTTGCATTAGCAAATTGTTGTAACGTCATTGTGTTATAAATTACTCGATAGTTTCTTCTCTGCATCACGCCCATTGTTATCTATACAACAAGCAAGCAAAAGTTAAGTTTACAGACCTCGGACCTAAATATTCGCTCCATAGACATTGGCCCGATGTTCCGTATTCTCAGTATTTCTATGCACGTTGATAACGTAGCCAATGATTATTCCTAAATCGAGCTAGTCAACAGAGTGATTATAATGTAGGCTAGTAGTTACGTTACAATGACTCCGTTTCGGCCACTATCTTCATCAGAATATGAGTAGAATCAAGAGTAGAATCCTAGTCTGCTAGGACGAGTCCACAAACTTGCAATTGATTTGTTTATTTGGTACGAAAAACCAATCAATAACAAGATCATTGACATAGTACTTGTTACAATGCAATCACTTCCTTTTTGTGCAGTGACTTTCAGTTTATATCAATTAGTACTTTGAATTGTGTTGTAAGTTGTATGAAATGGAATGAAATATTTTCTTACATTTGCTAACTCGGTTTCAAAGTTATACACTTCATCCATAAGTGCTATTCCAGTCTCATTTGCACCCATCTGCGCGACAATTGCTTTCATCATTTTACGATACGCTGTACGATGCTACAGAATACAAAATAAACATTTGCTTGTGAAAAGTAAAATTGCAGTCTATGATTGGCTTCTCCGTTATGATGGACCAATCACTTACAAAATTGTTGAATTGGTTACTTTTGAGCATACTTAATAAATAGTACTACAAGTAAACCTGACCTGCTGTCGTTCAATGTGTAACCAACGTCAATAAGACGTTGTTTTGATATCTGGACGTCGACGTCGGAATTCCACCGAGGTCTCGTATTTAAACTTACCCTGATATGGTACGAACTATTGAGAAGATAGGAATCTTTAGACATTACAATGCCTGATTGATCAAACTAAAAAAAAAAAAAATGAAATTTTACTTGTGAACATAACGATATTCGAAATGTGTGTTACCAAATTGGATTAAAGTCGTTTCCCACTACGCATGCGCAATGTAATTGTCCTTCCAATCTTACTCAAACATTAGTAAGAGTATATTTTTCCGTCTGCATCGTGATCAGTGTTTGTTTCAAAGGGCGGTAGTCTCCATTTTGCCACTGCTTCTACCGGCAGTGTTTGTATGAACGACGTTAAAATCACACTAATTAAGAAGTTATCTCTTAAATTCGTTCTAGCAGCTTTAAAGTAACCAAAAGTCATAAATTTGAGAAAAATTAATCTACAATGAGAAGAGTTCGGGACGAAGAAACCAATCAATTGAAAGATCATTGATTCAGCACTCTTCTCATGAGAACGAATTTTGGAGATGGTCCCTAACGGTCGAACGGTTTAAGCTATTAATTTTTCTTTAGGAAGTTTGACCTTGATGTACCCAATGGGCAAAAACTTGTTTAAATTCAGCAGTAACGCCAAGACGTGGTTTTACCGTCTTACTTCGGATTTTGAACAAGTTTTTGCCCATCGGGTATACTTACCACAAGAACATTTTCATCAGAATTTTTTATGTCCCCTGCAACATATAGATTAAATACAGGTGCTTGACTTATATTGCGATGTACTACAACCAACGTGTCCATCAGGTTCCAACTACTAGCGTTAAAATGCGGATCTGTAACTGGCCACGAACCTACGACAAAAAAGCATGTTATTATAGAGTGGAAAACAATGAAAACGAGCGTTCGTTGTCAAAGTTATAAGTTATAATGCAGTAACTTATTTTTTGTGCAGTGTATTGTAATTGTAAGTAATAAGTACATCGCTCTGAGGGACAGAAATCTTCATTCTACCACAACAGTAGATCAATTGTTATTATGAAATGTTCAATTATCCACTTGGGCATCTTAATTTTACTTTTGGATATTTAATTTTCATTGGATATCACCGAGACAAATGACCAAATACACAAACATACCTATTTTTAATTGGATTTCGAAGAGCGACACACATCAGTGTATTCTCATAATACATACCTAATTGTTTTATGAGTTTGAACATTGGAGCGTCACCAACTTTTTCGATGAGCTTCGTATTCATACATGTTTTGTAGTATGTGGCAGCATTGCCTAATGACTGAGTCTAAATATGAGAAGGATTACTTCTACAACTGGGATTTCTTCTTTGGGATTTCAGACAGAAAATTCGGTTGATTTCCATTAGGCAAAGATTCGCTGCGAAAGTCAAAAGTAGATATTCCATTAGTAGAAATTAACATCGCATCAGTATGACGTCAATTTCTATCAATGGAATGTCTACTTTTGACTTTCGCAGTGAATGTTTTACCTCGTGGAAATTCACCTTAACGGAAATGAACACTTAAGCCTGATTTTCACTATGCGAATTTGTTTGCGCGAATTCTAAATGAGACTTTCAACCAATGTAATGGCTTTATTTAGAATTCGCGAAAACGAAATCGCCTAGTGGAAATCCGTCTTTACCGAAGCCTTTCTCTTCTTTTCAATCAGTTGATTAAGTATTCGTTTCATTACAATAGAATTTTGTTCGGATAACTTCTCAAATCTACTGTATCTAGTTCTTGAATCTGGTATGGGCGTTTTACGTAACCATCCACCACAAGCGTACTGGTAGAAATCTTCGCATGGCTTGGCTGCGTGATCCATAGTGTCAATGATGCCTAAAAACGAAAAGTGTAATTTGAGGGAAGACGTTAAAATAGGCTTTTGCAGCCAGGACTCAGATTTAGGGATGAGAGTTTTAAATCGGAAAGTTAATTAGGGGGTAAACAGTGGGTAAAACTAGTCGCAGATACCTTTTGAGGATATCTTAGTCTCACCCCTGAACAGTTGTTTTGACGTTTTGACTAATTTACAAAGATTTACCCTAATTATTCAGCGCTTATTTTAAATTGACGAAATGCAAGTTCTTAAAAAATAAAAAAAACATTAGAACATCGTAGATAAATTGTCAGTTTGATGTCACATACTGATATCCTATATATTCGAAAGATTCTTGTTAATTACGAGGGGAATTAATCACCAAGATTGTGATTTTGTCCTATTTCGAAAAATAAGAGCCGAATTTAGTTAACAATGCGGCGTTTATTCGAGGGCGGTGTTTTTTTAAAACTTTGACTAATAAATCCGGCGCCTATTCAAGGGAGGCGCTTAAATAATTACGACAGTTATTTATGATATTCAAACCTTACAGGACACAGGACTAGTTAGATGTGCACCATATCCAATCAAAATACCACGGTATATACTTACGCGCAGAAATTTGTACGCATTCTTTTGTTGTGCATACTAATTTCTTTGTTTCATTACTATTTCTATTGTTTTTACTTTTGTCATTTTCTTTATTTTCTTTAAAATACAGCGTAACAAATACCACCAACACTACCAACAATATTAACACAAAAATGACGAGAAAGCGTAACAAATTTTTCCTTCTATTACTTTTAGGATCACGTGTGTTTGTCTCTGTTACTCCAAAAGTATGATTATTGTTTGATGATTTTTTGTGAAGAGGACTTTTGATATCTATGTTATACTCGTCTGCATTTAAATCCATTTTGACCTTTAATTCTTCCGTGCGTGGTTTATCAATGTAAAATAATTGCATAAATATCTACTTTGTTTTTACTTATCAACTTATCTACTTTGTTTCTTGATTTTTGATAGTAGTTTCAGTACTTTTCTTGTTATTTTTCAATAATTTTCGTCTTACTTGTGATTCTTTGAGAGAGCTTTTTGATCGTAGAGATATATCCACCTTGCACACACACACACACAAATATATGCTAGAGAGCTATATATCCTCTTTGATCCAATAAGGTCCTATATGTATCTAATACATTAAGATATATCGCTAGGTTTCAATAGTGTACAATCGAATGCATTATCTATTTCGCTAAAATGATTGAATGAATAACACATTGTGAAAACTTTACCATACAACCCGCATACTGTGGAGTCCTTATATGAGGATCGATACTTATCTCCACAGAGACATGCAAGTTCAGTGTACCGGTCAGTGCACTGGCTCAGCATGTTGTGTACGAGATAGGATGTCAAGAGTTGATTATAGAAAAATAATAATATAATTACTATAAAAACACCAAAATACTACGGAAGCTATAAATAAGCCCATATATGGACAATGCGTTACTATGTAAGGATATATTCGTTCTTACTAAACTGACTTTCACTATTGATAAACTAACCCTGCCGGTACACGACGTCTAAACAATGTCAAAACAACCTCAAAACATTGTGACGTCGTATTGACGTTGTTCTGACGCTGTGTGTCCACTAAGAATGACGACTTTTACGAGTATGAATATTGTTAAGACACCGTTGGTCAGTAATATGCCCATTGAGTGTATAAGTTGCTATGATACGAACCTCGTTCCTATAATGAGAGAATCTCGATTCTAATTGTTTTTTCTCTACATTTTATTGCAAGGTACGATTAATCGGGATTAACATGCTACGATTAATCGGGACGATTTTGTATATTATCTTGAAAAAATCGGTCGAAAGAGTACAGAATTTTTCTGAGAACCGTAGCTTATAATACAGTCCAATGATATATTCGACGATCTTACAATTCGTTGGCTTCTTTATTCGGAGAAAGCATTCAATTATAGACTCGTCTATATAACATTTTTCTTGGTTTTATTTTTGAACGATCGTTTGAACATTGCGTAATACAGCAAAAGATAAACTGTTTCTCTTCCTCGGCTAATCAAGAGATTATGAAGCATAGTAAGCAAGCACATGTCGAAAAGTGATTAAATGAAAAGTTTCAGATCGAGTGAATATATACGATTTTGTTAAGTATAATTAAACCCCCGGAATCAAATTAGAGTAAAATAAGTAATAATTTACGGGGGTATAATGTTTCGATAACAATGGATAATCTTGGCTTTGTTAAATACAAGTACATAACCCCCGGTTTTAACTAAGCAAGTAAAACCAATATTTATCTCAATTACTCAATAACTTAGTGTACAATCCTAGCATTTGAAGGATTAACATATCACGAAAAATGCAGTCACAAATACCGAGCTGTACATTGCCATTTCAGCAAAACATAGTACGTACACGAATGCATTTGAATGTCTCTCACGTATTGCCAACCCCCTAAAGTTACCATTAGAATCTGTAACAAACTTACGATACAGTTGAAAGATTAAACAAATTAACATAATCTTATGTCTACTAATTGTTTCCCATAAAGAGCATTACGTCACAATTCAAAACATTCATACCCAACAGTTCCAGTCAACGTTATCAAGTAAATGCAATGCTAACAATAAGTCAATTTCTTCCTTTAAATTGGATACTACTAAAGCCCTCCCTCGTAACCAGACTATCTTCTTTACTTCTTATCTCCTCAAATACAAAGAAGAATGGGAACTATCTAACCCTTATAATATCGTTGTGAATACCAATTTTTAATACTAAAATCTGCTCAAAACAAGCTTGGATAAACCAAAAAACACGAGAAATATCACAATAATATTATTAAAATTATAGCACCAAGTCATACATGCTTCTACAATTATATGGTGTATTCATTAGAAAAACCTACTTTGTACACACCTTTCATTATGTGCATGCAATACCGAATTTTTAAGAAGACTGGGTACTAAACGTACTTTTAATAGGTCATATACTGTTATCTCGTGGATAATTGATTGGCAGCACTTATGCATGTGTAGCAAATACGATAACATCTCTGAAAATACCTTTTTTTGTTTTTAGAATTACGTGCCAGCTTGAAGTATATATTTTTACGCTAGCTAGAAACATTAACATCAAGATATAGATGACTGTATTGTGAGCGGCTAAAAAATCTCATATATACTTGATTGACAGGCCTTAATTGATATTTAAAAATCTCCAGCCATTCTATTCAGATCAATAGTAAATATAAAATACCAACTTCGACTCAGGAAAATTTTATTGCTTTTCTGAAAGAAGATATAAGGTAATGGTGACGAATTTATTATTAGATGGTCATCCTGGTAATATTTATATCCTATGTGCCCTTCGTATTTAAGTTAATATACAAACACATCACAGGTAGATTTCTAACAAAAACATCAGAGTAAACATAACTGAGAGGTAACCTTTAATATCAGCGCAAAACAACGCTGGTTGTTCTAGCGTATTTACTGCAGACTTTGAACAAGTTTCTGCCTACTGAGATAAACCGGAGTATGCTGGCCAACACTGTACTGCCCGCTTCTTACGACATAATTTCTTTAAAATCTTTTATCTTGTTGTTTTCTACAATAGAAGGAATGTCAAGTTAATATTACATTATAATTAAATTTTTAAAGCTACCTTGTCGTTTCGTTTGCTAAGTTGACTATTCATTGGTTTTTTCTTTACAAATAAACCAATGATATGAGAGTACATTGAAATAATACTCTTTTGTGCGATGTTGTTTTTTGATGAAGTGGCGAATGATTGTTGGAGCAGAAAGGTGTAAGAAATTTATATCCATACCAACTAAATTCAGACGTAAAAACTATTGATGGTTTCTCCTTCTAGTTGACCTTTAAGGAGGTCACTAATCCTCTCTCTTATCATTTAATAATCTCCATAAACAGCATGTTGGAACTACAATTGTGCGTTAGGAACTATAAATCTTTTACTTTAAAGTCCCTCCTCAATCATTCAATGTCGATATCTATTGAGAAACTATATACATGGGCGTATAAAGTCATATCCTCTCTTCATTAATCACCGCGATTGTAAAGGCTGAGCTTTACTTGCACCTTTAATTGAGTTTGGATCGTTACGCCCCGATCGGCTCTGGATTATACGACCCTGTTTAATCAGTATATATCTACCCCAGTTAACAGAAACATTTGTTCAGAGTCCGCAGTAAAGACGGTTTTTGCCAGCTGGAAACCGTTGCATCCTAGATGTGTTTGACATACACTTCGTTATACATAATAAACATAGACCTATTCACAAATGCGTAAAAACAGTGGTGTCTGCTCAAGGTGAAACTTGTTGCAATGCAGTAACTTCCTTTTCGTGAAGTTACTGCACAAAAAGGAAGGTTGTTACATTGTGGCAAGTTCTGCTTTGAGCAGCTGAACGCCTCGTTTGCATGTATTTATGAATAGGTCTGTACATCCAATGGATACGCGAATCTACATAAAACAGTACACGACACGTGCTCGCAGGCGCGTTCAATATCGATTCCAAGCCTGATATTAACTGCCAAATATCACCTGTGGAGAAGCGTTTTTAAGCATAACTTCAAAACCACTCGTCCACAGGTGATGTTTAGCCGTTATTTTCATACTTCTGCAAAACGATAATATTCTTCTTTGCTCTCATTACCAGTTCCATACATTGGAATCGTACTTTTTGAATCTCGTTTTTATGCAGACACATTATACTCTATACAACTTCAAAATATTGATAAAAAAATCAAAATAACGCTAAAACAATGTAAAAATTACCTCAATACAACGTCAAAAATAATGTTCATGGTAATCCTGCAGGGATGTTTGAATAAAATCAATAGTGTTAATTTAAACATGACATCACAACAGAACATTTTTACATACTTTTAAGAGACCTTCGCCACACTCTCTAAGAGTCCTGAGTCTTCATAGCGAAGAAACAAACCAATAGCAAACTCGATTTATTATCATAATTGTTCTAATTATTTCCATAGGGCAAAAGTTTGTTCAAAGTCAGTAGAAAACACGCTAGAACAATGTCGAACTTTTTGACAGTAGAAAACACACTAGAACAATGTCAAACAATTGCCCATTAGGTTGCTCTTAAGTCAACCAAAATATCCAATTTTAAAACTTCGAGTATCTCCATTGCAACCATTCATTTTATTCACATTAAATATATATCAAAACAAAACCTGAAACTGTTAGACATCACCTGTGGAGGAGTGTGCTTTCGGTATTGTTTTCAGTCTAAAGAGACACTCCTCCATAGATGGTATTCGACGGTTATTTCTAGACTCGTATACTGACTTAAAACATGCATTAATTTTAGTATCGGCATCGTTTGACAATCATATTCCTGAAACTACCCATGGGCACACGACTTCTTATCAACGTCGACGACAAATGACGTCTTTTTGACGTCAATAAGATGTCTTGTGTCTGTAGAGCACATGACACACTGTTGTTTAACTCACTGACACATGGGAGGGTATATAAATGGTTAATATCCATGAATCAGACACTATCCTGTTTTAAAATAATATATCAGTTAAAATGCTAATCCCATACTAATCTTGTTATGTTAGGAATATATACACACGTATCTGGATGAGTACAGTGAGTCGTTCGCAATTACGTAAGGAACGAGTAGTTATTCGTACTCACTGAATGGTGTTGCTTTTTAATAAGCTACTAACTCAAAATTATTTTTGAAAAATCGATTATTTTGTTAGGTGATTTAAGAAATATAATGGTAAGATGGCCAAAATAACCTCTGCTGAAGGTTTGTAATTGATTCATATGAAGAAATAAACCAACAAATTAAAAGACCCACTCATCCTACAAATAATTATAATTTTCCTGTGATCAAACAGGGGTTGAAGTAACTGCTGGTTACCAATGTGGAAGAGAAATCTTTCAGATTTTTAGTCAAAATGGCTGAAAATATTCTGGAAAATCACTCCTCCACAGTGATGACCGACAGTTATTTTAACGCCTGGTCAAACTACCTCAGAAAAAACATGATGTGTTCTTTCAGCGTGATTGCATGTCGTTTGACCATGGTGTATATAGAGCATATGGATTATCATAACAAATAATAAAAAAAAGAGAGCTACAAAGAAATCTAGCAATTTAGAATCCTCGCAGGCGCTTCATTTTCAAACGATCGGCATGTTAACACTTCAACAATGTTTTGGCAACGCTTAAACACGATGTGCCCATCTGGAGTGATCTGATTTAGTTAAATAACAACTCAATTTACTTAAAATATTCCGACAACGATATAACATGCGCTTTAAATAAAAAATTCCCTTCGTTAAAATTCCTGCTCCTTTCAATGTTTTCAAATGGTAGATGATGTTTCCATAAGTTTTATATAAAGCAAAATTGATATTTACCTATCTGATTATTTGCTTATTTATCTTTGTGTTTGTGAAGGGAAAGATTATGCGCTTTAATAGTAAATTCTTTATTCAAATTTATCATTATTTTCGTGTAATATAAACTAAGCGTTTCTTTTTATACCTGAGTTTCACCGTGAATAATCCCATATCGGATAATGTTTGTTTGTTCTCTCATTTAAGAAGAAAAAAATAATTGATATGTGACGTCACAATTATGATTTATTTAAACTAAGTAATCGTTCGAGAATAATTGGTTGTTCATAACCACTCCTTCGCACCAAGTACTGCAGAATTCGTTAACACGCAATCCTAAATTCCAAGAGACTCAATAATTAACATTTCGTATTGTAAAGACTTAACGAAACTAAATTCACAAATACATGAAAACGAGGCTTTGATTGTTTAACGTAGAAACTTGTTGCAATGCAATAACTTCCTTGTTGAACAATTGCTGCACAAAAAGGAAGTTAGAGCATCGCAACAAGTTATATTTTGAGCAGCCAACGCCTCGTTTTCATATATTTGTGAATAGGTCTGTAGGACTAAATTCAACAAAACTAAAACTATAGCTAAACTAAGATTATCAAAACAGATAATAAACACCTATAGTGCCCCGTCGTTGTTTTTGACATAATTTAACAATGTTATGACGGTGTTATGACGGTGCTATGACGTCTTTGATACTCCTACTAGGGTAGTGAATAGATGGTCACACTATCTAGCAATATCGTTTGACCACGATAATTCCCACGGAGATATAACATAAGAATTGAACGATGGTTGTGTAACATTACACAATCATGAATAGATAGACTCAAGATATATTCTAGTTTGTTTTTGACGGGCCACTTCAGACAAGTATCCAACAGTTTTTATTATTCGAAAATCAAATAAGTACACCATAGCAAACAAATTAAAACATATCATTTCCAGGTCTTTCCTTGAAATTAAATATCCCTGGGTACAAGGTTGTTCTGACGTCATATACCCACTAGACATTATAGGCCTGTATATAAACTACTCTTGGTGATGGATCCTTGCCAAAGAATTAAAATGTACAACAAATACAAGAACGAGCCAAATAGACACACGACATCGTAACACCGTTAACATGCCATTATGACGTCGTTTGATGGTGTTTTGACATTGATCGGATGTCATGAGCACACTGGTTCATTCTTTCATGCTCAAAGTAGCTATTAACATTAGCAACTGATACCATCTTCCTCATTAAATCCAATAAAAAGTTCCTAAACACCGTCCGTTCTCTTAGAATTAAGAATCCTTCGTAACGACTTCTCTTAGTATCAGTTTAAAAGTATTGTTTCTCTTCAGAAGTTCTTGCGATCTAAATATTATCTTCCTGAAGCAATCATAAAGGTTAAGCTTTCTATACATGGCAGCTCTTAGATCATTTGAACTTGCTCTTATTGGAAACAATAATTACTATATTGAAAAGAAATTGAGAAATAGAAAATCGATGACCATGTAATAAATAAATTCCGCTGGGCCATAGTATTGTCTACCTCCAAGCCAAACTCTCAACACAACTCTAATCCCGGATACCACCATGTATATGGTCCGTGTGTTGCCATGGCAAATTACTGAGATATCACGATTCGTATTCAGGGGATCATTCTGTACGAATGAACTTACTTTTTTTTGCAGGTTTGGATGAATAGCATTCCGGTGAACATTTTTCAGAACTAAGGGAGTTAGCTGCATTTGTTGTTCTTTGGTTCATATAAGGTACAACCTCCTGGGACAAAATACATTTACTGATAAATCATTCATACTTTCAAATGTAACAGGGGGTCAGGACATAGATTATATTGTATAAATTATAACAATCTAGTACCTAGGACCCTTAAGGTTAGATTAGAAGACCTGATAATGAGGTTATTACATCACAGATAATACAAAGGAAGCATATGAGAGTACACGTTTTATTGATAAGAAACTTGGTGAAGTGTAACTGAAAGTTTCTTATTTTGGGCACCATCAAATTGGGTTTTTAGTCCTAGAAGTTTCTTAAAATGTTTCTTACTTTATTAGGCGTAAAATGGTCAAGCAGGGAATACATATTAGCTATTCAAACAATAACAAAACGCAATTGATTAAAAATGAAACTTTTAACACATTAAAAAGAACAAGAAAGTTAGTTCACTTGAAGGTTAAGGAAACTTATCCTGTATTCTGTTGTGTAAAGATAAAGAATACAAAATAAATATCCTTGTGCCCACAAAGCCTTAAAATGTTCTTAATTTTTCAGCATATTTAACCCTTAAGTTCTCATAAACTATGTTCTTATAAAAACACGTAGGGGCACTAGGAAATATTGGTAATACTATAACTACATACGTGTAGACAAACAATTCAGATGCAAAAAATATGAATGAGAGTAACAGTTACCATAGATCCATTAGACTTCTACTCAACGTCGAAAAGATGTCTCGCTATTTTTGACGTTGTAGACGTCGAGTACACATTGGATGTGGCTCTTAGGATAGTGAGCGAGAAAAAACAGTGCGATATATAAGACACAAGTAATGGTGAGACACCAAACAAGACTGATAACTGACATCATTACATTAAATATCCTCATTTATACCAAGTTATAATATGAACGAATATTGTCCTTTACTATTTCCTATACTGTACATTTTCATACATCAGTCTAACCAAGTACAATAGACCTATTCACAAATACATGAAAAAACAAGACGTTTGTTGCTGAAAGTAGAGGACTGGACAACAATGAAGTTATTACATTGTAACTAGTTTCTACTTTGAGCAATAAACGCCTTGTTTTCACGTATTTGTAAAAAGGTCTTGCACGCGTCACATTTTTTCAACGTAAAAAATGTTTATTTAACGTTCTGATGTCATCTTTTTACGTTGAAAAATCGTCACGTGCCTATTGGGATGTAAGGTGCCCATCATTGGGATGTAAACTCATTTCACCTTCCTTTCAAAACCTTTTCCATGTTAATGACAATAACTATAGCATAATATTCTCATAAGAAGTTACTATCTAGACACGCTAAAAATCGAACTCAGTTTTAAGGCGATCATTGTATAAAGACATACATCAAACACGTGTTTCTTATCCCGCAATTAAAACACACGCCAACCTCATTCCTATATCTCTTCTCCTTATCAAAATAGTAAATAGCAGAAAAAGGTTAATTTCTTTGTGAAGGTCCCCCGTATTTATGATATTTTAATAGCCATTCTTTGTTGTTCTTTCATGTTTTCGGAAGGATAATACTATAATATTTGATAACGGAACTCTTCTATTAATTTTAGGGAATTTTCTATGGCAAGTACCAAACCGTCACAAAAGAGGCATGCAAACGAAGTTGACAAAACGCTTAAAATTAAAATCGCAAAAACCATGGTTGTAGATCACTCTCCTTATTGTTCGGATTATAATATAGTTATTTAACGCGACGTCCACTCTATAGAAAAGTGTTAGTTAAAAGATGTTTAGAAATGCCTTAGACAAATTCCATCATTGTATTCATACATTTACCACGTCAGTCTGTTTTATTTGATGTTTTCGTTATGTAAAATATCACAAGTTGACATAAAGCTGGTAAGAAATTATGAAAGTGTTTTCTTATGATGCAGTTATGGTAATGATTTGTAGTTTCATTTTATTCTGTAAATCTACAACTGGGAAGTTTGTTAAATTTGAAATGTACACATCTCTGCATGCACACGACGTCAGACCAACGTTGAAACTACGTCAAAGCTACGTCTTGTGCCCAGTTCATATTGATTCCCAAACTTTTTAACTATTCGTTGATTAAACTATGATCATGTCGAAAGTGTGATGAATAGTTTTGACATCGAGTGTATATACATACGTGTGATAGATAGTTTTATAGTTTAACATATTATTATCTAGTTTGAGATTTTTGAGATTGTGATAAATAAATAAATCAAAACATAAAAAAAAATCAAAATAATCGAAAAGAAATATATTGGATGCATGAAGATATTTCAGATTTCATCCAGGATCCTTTACAGCAAAAAAATATTGGCTTCAGTATAATGAATAGTATAATCAGAGTGCTCTAGAATTCCCGGGCGAAGAAGCGCAGCATATCCCCTGCGCTCTATGTTAAAGATATGCGGGTCAGAAAACAGGACATTGTTCAGATTTGTTTTGACAACAAACAGCCGAATTCATTGCAACAATATAATGGCTTCTTGGATATCAAACTTTGTAACGCGGCAAATCTGATGAAAACAACGATACAACTGTGCGGAATTGGCTTATTTTATGACGATTATGATCAAGAGACCGACTTTATTCTTTTCAAAACTACAATCTTGGACATTAAGATAGAGACTTTTACAAATTTTGACAAGCAATACACGCCACAAGTAAAACAAAAACGTCGAGTTTTTTCAAGTACCTAATAGTAATAGTACCTAATACCTAAGTCTAGTACCCAGGCTTTTGGAATAAATCCGAATTTTCGTGCTATTAGTTTTGCTAATCAAAATTTTAGATTTTTTCTATAAGTTAAAATTTCGACTTTTTGCAAAAATTTCACTTTGTCTACAGTATTTTTATCGAAGATTGTAAACCACTTTATAAATTGAAATTTGATATAATCAATGGTTCGCAGGATTATAGTAAGTTTTCCAAGAAGAACGAACGAATGTTTTCATCGCTGACGCAGAGTTATTATTTGACACCTTGTTTTGGTTTTCTTTGGTTTGATTTTGAATGTGTCTTGAAATTACCCTGGCAACACATTACCCCATAGTTAAATTTAAACATATATTAATTTTTGAAGATTTACTTCAAAACGTAAAGTCAGTACCAACAGAAGTGACAAAGATTCAAATCAACAAGTTTGACATTAAATTTTCAACGTGGATCAATCTGGATCGATCTGGATTTTCGCTCAAAAGTTAGATAATTTAATATAGATAAACCTTACAAAAATAAGAACTGGGAGAGATCTGGAGCACAGCTAACGAACCACAAACGCCTAGCACCCCCTCTATTTTTTGGAGCTCTTTAAAATCACCTATATTCTTGAAATTTGAAAAACAAACGTAATACGTGACCATCAAATGTATTTATTAGATGCACAAAATCGAAGATCGTTGTAGATCGTAAATATATAAGTTTATACACCTATATTAGTTCCAATTGGGAAATACCAGTAAATATATTCCGATGATTCGTTTTTTATTTTGAATATCACATAGGGTAAAGAAGATATACGCTGCTTCCTCACCCAAGGAATTATAGCGCTCTCTGGGTATAATTCAAATAGTTACGCGTCGTTTAATTAACGTCGAAAACAACGCCTTTCTAACGTCAATTACTGTTGGATATCACCTGTGGAGAAGCTGATATCTATATACTTCTTTATCCTCTACGGGCGATATCAAAATTTATTGACGTCAAACTTACGTCTTTTTAACTGTTGTTAGACGTTGTTTACCGGCAGGATAGCTTCTTAACTCTGTACAGTATAGTTTGCTCAACTTCATAGCTATACTTATTATCTTAAGCTAAGATAAGACATGTCACACTGACTTTCTTTTCAGTAAGTTCGACCAGGGTCAACTTTTAATCGTAGTGCCGAATTGCTTCAAATATGATTAAACAAACAAATAAATAATAAAAAATAATTAACAAGACTTAAAGTTTAATTTATTATTTACTAGCTAATCATCTGCACTGTAATTAATAGTAACATCCAATAAACCTGTTCAAAGTCCACAGTAAAGTCGCTAGAACAACGTCAAACGAGGTTGTTCTAGTGTTTTTACAGCGGACTTTGAACAAGTTATTGCACACTGGGGAGGTATCTGATATTTTATGTCTTGAAAGATAAAATCAACTTTCATATAGTAGCTTACAAACATAACAACGGCGTTTACATATTCACCCAGTATAATTCTCCAAGTTCAGTACGCACACGACGTCGGATAAACATTCAAGCAACGTCAAAGTTGTTGCGACGTTGAAGCGACGTTGCGTTTCCATTATAAACAGTACTATTTGGTTTAATCATGAGGTCAACAATTATCCAATCAAAAATCTTGTTTAAATTTTCTTAGTTTTCCAACAACTCTCTAATGGACGTCTTTAAAACCAAACCACGCGGCCCTAACATTAATGACGTCCATTTAACATTGTTTCGACGACGCCTTACTGCCAGATCTAGATAACTATATATACAACAGTTTAAAAAAGAATTGCTCATCTAGCCAGATATTGATTCTGGCTGTTTGAGATATGATTATGATCGTGAAAATCATCCCCTGCTTTAAATTATTTATTTTTAGTACATAAAGAAGAAAAGTAGATATTAAATAGAAAGAGCGAATAACTAACGTTGAAGTGCTCTCTACAATATCAAGTTGCCAGTGTGCAATAACTTGTTCAAAGTCCGCAGCAAAGACACTAGAACTACATTTTTAAAGTTTTTCTAGAGTTTTTACTGCGAACTTTGAACAAGTTATTGCCCACTGGATTGTTTTAAAAGCCCTGCTTACACTTAGCGTGAAATGAGTATAACTCCATATACCTGCATCACAAGATATGGTAATGCATAGTCCATGTACGTAAATGTCTGGGATCACATTCGGAATTTTTTTCGCTGTGACTTTAGAATCGTACACTAAACCCTGTTCACACATGTCTGTAAGACCCGGTTCACATCTTGGTCATACAAAATCTTAGTAAGATGTAAGTCATATGGAATCAAGGATTGAGTAGAAGTTATGATTGGTTCTGCATGATTTCATCAACAGCCAGCCTTCCACATAGAGCACATATATACTGGGATCAGTAGCGATATGTTTTGGGCTAGCATTAATCCTATTAATACCGATGTTTTTCGAGAATTAATACACCGGGGTGGCGCTGATTTGGCGCACCCCGGATAACTCTTTATTAAAAGTAGCTGTTATTTCGAATATTTAGTTCATAACTAGTCATCCAAGTATATACTAGTTACTTTCTACTGGCCTTTGTCGTCGAAATAATTTATTTTTACAAAAAAAGCATAAGTAACAAAGTTAAAAAAAAAAATTGCATAGAGCAAAATAAATGTTTTGTTGAGGCATCCGGAGGCTCTAATTCAAACAAAATCTTTTCATGACCGTCAATATTTGACTCTCTAATAAGAAATTTCAAAAACGTTTTTTCAAGAAACCGACCGCCATGAAAAAATATTGAAATTCAGTAAAGCCCGGCTTAACCGGATAACTTTTGTAGAAATGCCGGCCAAAAGTCTGTAGGTGTACGCTTAATCAGCGCGCCCCTGGTACAAATAGGGTTACTGTAATGCATCGATTAAACGCCCCCTTCTTTTAAACGCCTCCCTCGATTAAACGCCCCCCTCCCTGAGCACTAAAATATTTAATAAACGCCCCCCTCTTTTAAACCCCCCCCTCCACCTGCAATGCTTGTAGCAGCCTTATGGTAAGTGTCCTACGAATAAAAAACGAAGTTTAATATCTCTTATTTCTGATAAACAGGAAATTTTCTATACACTCCTTTTGATCTGA
>JAULBZ010001170.1:0-23887 GCA_032360805.1 Neoturris breviconis | reverse complement strand
CTTGATTCCACTCTTCATTGCGGCATTATAATTAATAATGGTACCAAAGCTACCATGAAAAAATAAATAATTATTTTTTGGTTGCATAAAATTATCATACATTACCGCATTTCCTGTTAATGATTCTGACGTCAATGTATTAAACTGCAGAAGGAAACAGACCAAGTGAGATCTGGAAGAATCGGACTTGGTCTGCGGAAGAGGCTAGGGTATTTGTGAATTAATAGACTTTTTCACAGATACGCATGCTCGAAATAAATTCCGCGCGGTATTTTCCCTTTAAATTACTGGTTAGCTTAAGCGAGTAAGGAAAATAGGGGAACAAGAAATTTGTCTCACTTAAAAAAATTCCAATGTAACAGGGTCCTTCGTATTCACCTCACGAAAAAAGGAAAATTAATTTATTTAGACGAATTAAGTATAAAAATAATCTGTTTATTTAAAGATGCAGTCGAAATTGACGTTAACACCTAGACAACACCTTCCCGTGGCTGCTTCTGGAGGACGTAGTAGACGTTTTCATAACACAATGTAACTTATTTTTTATAAACTTTCTTCAAATTTACAACTTAAATATTTTCACCAACTTGTTTAAAGTCTGCAGTAAGACAACGTCTTTACTGCTGAATTTGAACTAATTTTCGCACGCTAGGTCCTGATGAAAGAAGTTCTTCTTTGTGATGACAAATCCAGTTTCCAATCAAATCTAATTTTAATCGACTTCTTCAATAGTTGGTCCTGAACCTGCTGATGGTGCAGAATCTTGACCAGGCATACCACCGCCTGGCATACCGCCGCCAGGCATACCACCGGGCATACCGCCTTCAGGTCCACCACCAGCTTGGTACATTTTGGTAATAATAGGTGCACATACTGATTCAAGTTCTTTTTGTTCACGTTCATATTCTTCTTTTTCGGCAGTCTACAAAATCAATAAAATTAATGGTTGTATGATGTGATAATCACTGTGCAGTTGTGATTTTGAGCATAAAAAATCTCTCCTACACACGATTATTTACTTAACCATACCCTCCGGAGAGTAGTGCAGGAAAACAATTACAGTACACGGTTGACCCGGGGTATGATAGCATATTTTACACGGGAGTGGAGAGGGCCTGCAAGTAAGCCATCTAACTATTAACATCGGACGCAAAATTTTCAAACTTTGTTGACTTTTTCAATAATATGCGTTCTCTTCAAATGCCAATAAAAATAGTCCAAGATATGCTTTTAAATTTTAAAGGATTAGTATATTTTCTATAATAATCTGGTAGGCATGCTGACATTTCCAAAAAATATTTTTTCAATATTAATTTTTGCTGACAAGTTGCTGTAATAAAAGAACTTTTAAATTTACATACCTGGTTGTTGTCTAACCAAGTGATAGTTTCAGTACATTTATCAAGTATGGTTTTTTTGTCTTCATCACTGATTTTATCTTTAATCTTTTCATCCTCAACAGTTTGCTTCATGTTGAAAGCATAACTTTCCAATGTATTTTTAGCTTGAATTTTATCCTTTTGAGCATCATCTTCATCTTTGTATTTTTCAGCTTCTTGAACCATACGTTCAATATCATCTTTGGAGAGTCGACCTTTGTCATTGGTGATAGTAACATTATTTTCTTTTCCAGTGCTTTTCTCAACAGCAGACACGTTCAAGATACCATTTGCATCAACATCAAGTGTAACTTCAATTTCTGGAACACCACGAGGTGCTGGTGGAATACCAGATAATTCAAATTTTCCAAGCATGTTATTGTCCTTTGTCATAGCTCTCTCACCTTCAAATACTTGGATTAACACACCTGGCTGGTTATCTGCATAAGTTGTGAATTTCTTTGTTTTTTTGGTTGGAACAGTAGTATTTCGTTTAATGAGGTCTGTAAAAATACCCCCGGCAGTTTCGATACCAAGTGATAATGGTGCGACATCAAGAAGTAACAGATCTTGGACAGCTTCATCTTTAACACCACTAAGGATAGCAGCTTGAACAGCAGCACCATATGCTACAGCTTCATCAGGATTGATAGATTTATTCAATTCTTTGCCATTAAAAAAATCTTGCAACAACTTTTGGATTCTTGGAATACGAGTAGATCCACCAACAAGAACAATATCATGGATATTTGTTTTATCGATTTTATCAGCATCTTCAATAGCTTTTTCCACGGGAAGGGTTGTGCTTTTGAATAAGTCAGCATTAATTTCTTCGAATCGTGCACGGGTGATTGATGTGTAAAAATCAATTCCTTCATATAAGGAATCGATCTCAATACTTGCTTGTGTACTTGCTGATAGGGTTCTTTTAGCTCGTTCACAAGCTGTTCTTAGACGACGTAAAGATCTTTTGTTAGAGCTTAAGTCCTTCTTATATTTTTTTAGGAAATCTTTTTTGAAATGATCAACTAGACGGTTATCAAAATCTTCACCACCTAAATGAGTGTTACCATTGGTAGATTTGACTTCAAAGATACCATCTTCAATAGCTAAAATTGAAACATCAAAAGTACCACCACCAAGATCAAATATGAGTACATTTCTTTCCTCACCAACTTTTTTATCTAAACCATATGCAATAGCAGCAGCTGTGGGTTCATTGATGATTCGCAACACGTTTAATCCAGCAATTGTACCAGCATCTTTTGTAGCTTGACGTTGTGAATCATTGAAATATGCAGGAACAGTGACAACCACATCATTCACTTTTGTACCGAGATATGCTTCAGCAGTTTCTCTCATTTTTATTAAGACCATAGATGAAATTTCTTCAGGGAAAAAAGATTTCTTCTCTCCTTTAAAGTCTACTTGAACTTTTGGTCTATCACCTTCACTAACAACCTAAATCATATTACAAGTTACAATGATAAAGGTGATGTTTAATGGCATTTGGATATTAAGGATTTTAATTTTAGGACTTTTAAGGGCAGAATCTCAGAGGTTTTACCATATGCAATAAATAATATTGACAGAACACCATAGAATGTCATAAAGATTTAGCATTATTCCCTAACATTATTTCAATGGATATCAAGCCTCAAAATTTTGTGTCAGATATCTTTAAAGGAGTGATTTAGAGCTAAAAACTGTAACCAGACAACACTCCTCTTCAGGCAATGTCCACAAGTTATTTTCAGGCTTACTCTCCCAAAGAGCTCAAACTAATCGTTCACAGGCAGGAAACCCGAGTTTTTTAATCAAATAAACTGAGAAATAATAACATCTGTACATTAATTTTGTTCATTGATATGAATGCCTATTTGCACAGCCTAACCCTATATTAATCCCTTTATCCAACATTCCTACAGTATTATGCATAAATTATTTAGGTGTGATTAACAACATGCAAAAATGGGTACAATAGTGTTTTCACAAGATGTAATTACGATCACACAAAAACGATTTAGGCATGCGATTCATAGTACACCACCCAAGTCTTTCCTGAAAAGGAATCCATAGTGTGCAACAGCTCTCTGACATTCCCTTCCTGAAACTCAAAAATTGCCATACTTCATAATCATAACGAGGGTGTAAATAAAATCCAATGAAACTTACATCAAATGGCCAGTGCTTTTTGTCACTTGTAACAGCAGCATCATTATATTTTCGTCCAATAAGTCGTTTTGCGTCTGAAAATGAAGTTTTAAGTTATTACACATTTTGTTTTTAGGACGTGTTCATTAAAATCAGACACCTATCTAATAACAAAAAAATTATGATGGTACAACAGATTTACTCGGATAAAATGCCCAAATTCTTTGTAAAAGAAAATGATAAAAAATAAACATTGTTAACTGTAGGTCACAATTGCTTAAAAAACCCGACAAATTATGATATAGACTATAATCAGGCCGCTGTTAGATGAGAAGATGTAGATATTAAGTACGCAAAGAAGAAACAGTATAATACAAGCATATCATTGGTGTTTATTCTATTTTCCCAATTTTTTTTAAATACTTTAAGTCTTGCCAATTGAATAAGTATTGAATTATTAACAAACAAAACCGGAGGATAACATTTTAGGTAATATATCGACCTTCAATTTGCGCGTATTTCCAAAAGCACATAAATCATTATGTAGGAAGGTTTGGCATGAATTTTATGTTTCGAGATATAACCTATGTGATTAATTTCTCATTGAAGTCTGTACAGATTTATTTTTGTTGAATTTTGTCAATTTTAGTTGATTCAACCCTATCTGACAGAGCCAAACTGTACGGGAGTTTCCGACTATATTTATTTTCTTTCGTTCTCTTGAAAAATTTATATTTTGTTATCTGTGATATAATCCCCTAAACAGTCTAGCTATCCAATTTATTATCCCTGGGAAATAATCCTCACCGTATTTTCCAGGAGAATGCCGATCCCCAGACATTCTACGCCTTTATTTTTTATTTTCATCACTATCTTGTCTTAAAAGGCCTCAATGAACTGACGTGTCTATTAAAAAAACAAATTGTCTAATCCATCAGTATTTTGTGTCCGTCAGTCGAGGTTTAGTTTAGTTGTTTACTGAGGTAGAGACCGAGCAGTCATCCAGCAGTCAAGTCTGAGTCACGAGACAAACCAAATTTGACAAAAAAACAAAAGAACCTGCATGCGGAAAAATTATATTATTAACCTACCAAATATCGTGTTACTAGGGTTCATTGCGACTTGGTTTTTAGCAGCATCTCCGATTAATCGTTCTGTGTCTGTAAATGCGACATAACTTGGCGTCGTTCGGTTTCCTTGGTCGTTAGCAATGATTTCTACTTTTCCATGTTGAAATACGCCTACACAAGAGTAAGTCGTACCAAGATCAATTCCAATAGCTGGTGATTTTGCCATTCTGTGTGTATATCCTTTTATAAAAAGCAACAGCTATATCTTTTACTTAAGTTTGTATCTGACTATCCGACCGTCTCACCGAGAGTTTGTGAATTTAAAGGCCCTTCAAAAGTGAAAGCATGTTTATATCTTTGCAGTGATAGATATAAGTAAGGGGTGCAAACTATATTTGTATTTATTACTTTACTCCAGATATATATTTAAATAAATTTAAAGTTTTGAAATTATGATTTCTACAATTTTTTATTAATACACAAGAATTTTTTTTGTTTTTCTTGTTATGCTTATAAAGTTAGAAGCTTATTTGTGCTATTAACATTTACAATAAACCCCCGTTAAGTTAAAATTCTAATACTTCCAGAACATTCGCACAAAAGATTTTACTGACACGCACATGCGCGATGAGTAGCATCCAGAAAAATCCAGAAGAGGGCAAGTGTGAGAACCAGGACCAAGACCCCAGTACATAAAACACCAATCCTACCATAGACCCTGTGTTCCGTGAACAAAATTTGACAAAACAGATCCAACCTGGGATTACGGTTGATTTAGACCCGTTGGGCCCATTATTTCATATATTTTCAAAAAATGGCAAAATAATTCCGGTAACGAGGTTGTCTCTCCACCACTAAGAATAGTCCCCAAATTGATCTGATTATAAGCTTTGTGCGTGTCGGTCGGGGGCGTTTAAAAAAGGAGGGGTTTATTAATTTTTTTAAATGTTTTTAAGGCGTTTATTGGAGGCAAAGATACGTCTAAGTCTACGAATGAGCAAAACTCCAGCAAAACAGAAGTGTTTTGATTGGTCATCACTACGAGATAGAGAATTTCAAGAGCTGTACACAATCACAGTGCGCAACAGGTACAACCTCGTTCCCAGGGCGCTAAACGTCAAGAGAGAAGAAGCCCTGAGAACGAGGTTGCAACAGGTACACAGAACTCTATAACGAAGGCGATGATATCACCAAACAGTATGGGAAGTTCGTACAATCGAATGCAGAAGCAAAAATACAAAAATTACAATACATATATAAAATATACAATAGCTTAAAAATATTGGTATCAACAAAGTTGGTTAGAAACACGCACTATAGCGAAAATATAAAAATAAAAAATAAACAAAAAAAAGGAGAAAAACACTATAGTAAAGGCTATGGAGGTGATAAGACGAGTAGAATAGGTCTAGATAAACACATTGGCCTAAGACTTATCGCACCGAAGTACAGAAAGTATTTGAGAGCTATAATGTCAACACCAGCTCCAGCAGCTCTGAAGCACAACAACAACTGCAGAGCAAGAAGGAGGAACTGAAGCAAGCTTACGATGAAATACAGGAAGAAGAACTGGATAAGATGATAGAACGAGTTGAAGATGCAGATGCAAGAAGCAAACACGGTGCGAGCTGGAGACTCATAAGCAGCATCCCGGGTCGCAAGTAAGCAAAACGAAGGGATCATCAAGGGAAACTCCCGAGAAAATAGAAAAAGAAATAGTCAACAACTGCACACATTCTAGCACTTAGAAGACTCGTAGAGGGAGTTAAGAGCCACAACAGAAAAGCATCGATTTCAAGAAATATTTCGACTCCGTACATAGAGGGAAGATGATGAAGAAACTCAAAGCATAAAATATTCCACCAAGAATGCATCAACTTACTCCATGAAAACACCAAACAAGAGTTATCACACCAGGCGGCAAAACAGAATATTTGGAGATCAAGGTAGGTGTACTCAATGGTAACACCCTCGCACCGTACTTATTTGCCATTGTGCTGGGTTACTTCATGCGCAAAACCTACGATGGTAGAGAGGAAGAGCTTGGATTCTAACTGCATGGGAGAAGAAGACGACGGAATCTAGCAACCGCCATCACTGATCTCGAGTTTGCTGACGATCTAGCAGTGTTAGCAGAGAAGATGGAACAAGCACAGGAGGTACTTAGCCGCTTAGAACACGAAGCAGAAGGATTCGGACTGTATTGCAATGCAAAAAAGACAGAGTTGCAGATCTTCAATCATGACTCACCAGTAGAGATCAAGACGTTGAAGATAGTGGAGAACTTTAAGTACCTAGGGGCATGGATGGAGAGCACAGAAAAAGATTTTGCTGTGAGAAAAGTACTAGCATGGGGTGCCTGCCACAAGTTGAGAAAGGTGTGGAGTTCTAAGCTATCAAGTAAGATAAAAGTGAGACTCTTTCTTACAACAATGGAGTCAGTAATGTTGTATGGATCAGAAGCATGGACACTGACTAAGCAACTTGATAGGTGTTACACCAGAATGCTCAGGATGGCATTGAACGTGTCGTGAAAGAGTCATCTCATGAACAAACAACTTTACGGAGAGCTGCCAACGGTATACCGAAGGTCCAACAAAAAAGAATGCGACTTGCTGGTCATTGTATACGTCATACTGAAGAGATGGCTAATAGACTGGTACTTTGGCAGCCGACAGAAGGAAGAACTGGAATATTCATACTGGAAGAGGTAGAAGGAGAGTCAACTCTGTAGACAACTTGCTGCATGACGCTGAAATGGATAATGTAGAGAAGCTAAGGACAATCATGGAAGACAGAGTGCAATGGAGAAAGCGTGTGATATATGTAAGTAAGTTATTGAAACGGGAGGGGCATTAAAAAGGTGTACTTAATTCTTTAATATGGCGTATAAAACAAAACTATTCGTTTTTAACAGTGACTAATACTTGCTTTAGCAAGATTATATCCGCTTTTGCTTTCGGCTCTATTTTTTGAGAACCTTGATCTCCTTATTCATCTAAGCAACACCTAAGCAACCTCGTTCCCAGGGCTTCTTCTCTCTTGACGTTTAACGGAGAGAAGAAGCCCTGGGAACGAGGTTGACACCTAAGCAAAGTTTCTACGAAATGTTCTCATTTTTCTAAAGCAACAGCCAAAAGTCAATTTGCATATAAAAAATAATTCGTGCAGTCAAATGAAAAAAACATTTTCTCGAAATATGTCGTCATTTGTGCTATTATCTCAGTTTTTACTCGAAAATACAGTTTTGGGAACTTTGCTTGATGGGGACGCATTCCTACCTTAAACGATTACAAGTTTTTGAAGTACAGTATGACTTACGCGATCGCAAAGTCTAATCAGTCCGAAATTTCCATTAAAAGTGCTAACTCAGAAGATATACAGGCGAAACAGATATACGATTTAGGCTGCGACGTCACTAAAATGTGCTAAATATACCTGCTTTAGTACTTTTAATGGGAAAGATAAACAATGGTTGAAATATGAGCAAATAATCACTGTGAAGGAGTGATTTTCTAAGTATTCCAGCCTGAAGAAATGTTTAAACATCCCTCCTCCACAGTGATTATTTTGTTTTTAATTCAAACAATGGATAAACGACTGCATTGATGAATCTATTCAATATTCTTTAATACAAATAATGGAATGCAATTTATATAAAAATTTAAAATAAATTTTTTAACGTCAATTAATCTGAAGGCTAAATACACCAGGACACGATAGCACTGTGTGAATGCCTACTGATTGCATACCCATATAACTCCACATATGGTCTGTGCATTGTCATATATGGCGATACGCAGTTCGTATATGGAACTAAACAGGACCGCATTCAGTAGCCTTCTACACTGTGTTAGTGTCTATGGAGGAGAGTAATATAATTGGAACAAATGGTGTGTCAATATATATTTTAGTCATTTTCAGCAAAACCTAAGCCTGTTTGCAAACCTCAAAATAACTGTTAGACATCACCTGTGGAGGAGTGATTTATAGTACAGTTTCTACCTTTGAAGCCGAGAACTGTACTCAAAAAACACTCCTCCCAAGGTAATGTTCGACAGTTATTTTGAGACTTTAGTGTTTCAAAACCTATCCCAGTGGGCAGAACTTGCTCAAAGTCCGCATATTTACTGCTGACTAAACAATTTTTTCGCCTACTAGGATATTGTCATTAAAATAATTGTTTCTACACGCCGTAAACAAACTTAGACTATGTTTATACTTGTCGGATAAAAACTATTTTGGAACGAAAACTATGTCGGAATGACATACTACAACAAGCGAAACGAAATCATTCCGCTGAGTATATCGGATAGATAAGGAACAGTGTGAATGCAAGGCCTATCTGGTAAGTAATTCATTCCGAAATGATTTCTATCTATAAGTGTGAACATAATAGTCTTGAACATAATAGTTCTGAAACAATGATATACCCATTATACTGATTCACTGTCTGCCCATTAGACTAATTCGCTATTTAGTTACGTTTGGTAACTAGTCTGCACGGGCAATTAATTAAGTTGACTTCCATTGTCAAAATACTTGTTCAAAGTCCGTAATAAACACGTTAAAACAACGTTGTTCTAGGGTCGTTACTGCTGACTTTGAACAAGTTTTTTCCCACTGGGTAAATTCACCCATATAAATCAAAAGAAAACAAACAAACAAATAATAATAACTAATAAACAAGTCTAGTGTAATAAAGAATAATAATATATATTTACTAGTATATACACACATAATTAGCATAATTATACATCTTCGTTGGTATAACAACATCGTTTGCAAAAAGCTTTGGCTCAGAAAAAAAAAAAAAAATGGTAGGAACATTCTTAGACTAGAGAATAGTAAAGTATGTTAATCAAAGTAAATCGGAAGATAAAACGGAAATCGGGCAAAATCGGAATTTACGAAAATTACTAGAACATTTCCTACATTTTATGAAATTAAGCTAGTGCGACGTGACCTAGTGGAAAAAAACTGCTCAAAGTACACAGTAAAGACACTAAAACAATATTGTTCTAGAGTTTTTACTGCAGACACTTTAAACAATTTTTTTGCCACTGAGAAGGGATATGGTCCTGAATACCTCTTTATATGGTCCTGAATACCTCTTTATTAGAAAGGTTAGAAACAACTAACTACCGATCATCACTTTGGAGGAGAGATTTCTCAGAATATTTCAGCCAATTTGACTGAAAATATTCTGAAATATCTCACCTCCGCAGTGACCGGTAGTTATTTTAATCCCTCTTAAAACGAAATGTGTATTGTTACGGCAATACAATCATTTGGAACCGTATTGGCCGGTGCTAAGGTGGATTTCCATTAGGCGAACAATTTCGTTCTACCAATGGAATGCCTCCTTTTGACTTTTGCACAACATTTTTCGCCTAGTGAAAATCTACCATTATTACAAATAAAAGTTTATTTCGAGAGCATATGAAACAAATTAAGATTTTGCTAGTACATTTTGAAACCAAATAATTACTAAGGAGGAGTGATTTGTGAGCATAGCTTACCCCGAAGCAATGCTTAAAAATCCCTCATGCACAGTGTTTGTTTTTATATCGACTCCTTTATGGTAGCATAAGTCAAATTAACATCACGCATTTTCGACGTTGTCTATATTTGGAAATAAAACGATGTAACCCAGTGGGCAAAAACTTGTTCAAAGTCCACAGTAAAGATGCTAGAACAACGTTTTCAACGTTGTTCTGGCATCTTTACTGCGGACTTTGAACAAGTTTTTTGCCTACTGTTTTAGAAAAGGAAGCAGTTAGGGGTACCTATTAAAAGGTTGATTTTCGAAATATTTATTCTCTTCAGCAAACGATGATAATAATGTTTCCATCGTATTTATGACCATGTTTGTTGAACGACGACTCATACGACTGTCGCTTGTTTCTGTAGTCAAAGCACCAAATCCAGAAATCATTAGATCGTCTATTGCTCTATCAGCCGTTGAATCTGGTTCAACTTGTTTTTGTCCGAAATGATTGTTTCTCCATTGTAACGTGAAATCATACATCCCATTCTCATTACTTGGAGGGTGCGGAGGGTGTGGTATCCTTGTCGTTTCATTCATAAACGATGGAACGCCATTAAAATTTTGTGCATTGTTTACACGAGGTTGCACGTGTTGGTTCATTGGTTGGTTTTGGTTATTTATTAATTGATGTGCCACTATATTGTTATTCATATGGTTTTGTTGCGTTACCATTAAGTTCTGGTTAACTAAACCCTGATTTGAGTTGTGCATGGACGTATTCACCCGATTATTGTAAGATTTAGGCGACATGTCGTAACTTTCAATAAATGATGCGAGCGGATCGTCTTCATGCCGGTGAGGAAAATTACCGACAGTCGTGACGGTAGAATCAGCATGCATGATAGTTGGAGCGGAAGTTGAAAATTTATGTTGTTGTTGTTGATCAGCGTTGTTTTGCTGCATGACCATTAGATTATGCGAATTAAACTGTTGGTTATTTTGTGAGAAATTATGTGGATGTTGTTGTATCGTTCGATTAGGTGGAACTTGTGATTGGTTAGATAACAGACGCAGAACATTGGCTGCAGATATGACGTCACTTTGTGTATTTTGAGCAAATTGATTGTTAGGTTTCTGATTATCATCTAGAATCATACCCGGATCGTCTGCGAGAGATTGCATGGACGCAGGTAAAGGTAATGGATTATATGAACTTAACGAATGTCTTCTAGGTGTGTTATCAATAATATGAGAGGTTTTGATTGGTTCGCTACCTCTTCTATTTTGCAGACGTTGTTTAATATTGAGCGTTGTTGATGGATTGGAATCACTGAGTCGGCGTACTGTTCCTTCACTTGCTCTCCGTACTTCACGACTGGTGCTTGGAACAGGAGAAGCGCGCCGACTCTTTGATGGAAAATAAAGATTTTGACTACCGTAACCGCTACTCAATCGGCTCTGATTATTGATTGGATTCGGCTCGTGCATGGTACTCGATACATCTCTCGAATGAGCATCTTGAATATCGTGTATGTTTTTTGGTGGAGTATTTTGAGCCGAATAATGCACGAGCATTTCTCCTTCGATAACTGTTTGTGTTATACGATTCGGGCTTCTTATATTTCTTGGTGGTAGCGGACTAGCTAATGTTGCAGAACGTCCGGATAGAAATGAACTGACACTGATATCACTACCACGACGGCTACCATTATTATATGTGTCTGTACCAGATTGATAACTGGAATCGATTGATGTGTTACTACCACGACGAGGTGATGCTGTCAAAGTATTATTAGAGCTGCCAGACAATCTTCGATTATCATGAATATATTGTTCTACAGGTTTCATCACACCCGGATAATTCCTCATTACTAAGTTTGGCTGCATCTGTATTTGTGGACCCATTGTGTGATCAGCAGCCATGGATGTTCGAATTAAATCGTTGTTAGATTCAACAGGTAGTTCTCCATCATTTGTTGTACTAGTAGGACTTACTTGTTGCACTCCCCACATACGCTGTATGTTGTTACCGTATTCCATGTTACCACCACCATTCCCGAATGCGTAAACATCACGCATCCGATGGGTCGCAGCGTACTCCCTTCCAGAAGATGAAGTATGATATGAAGGGCTTCCATGATTATTGTTGTCATGGTAATCGGACCGATGGAGAGGTTTTACAGTTAAACACTCGTCAACTCTTTTCTTTTCTTCTTCTTCCTCCTCCTCCTTTTTCAATTCTATATCTTCCTCTCGCTTGATAGGTCGATCAGCTTTGAACTAGAAATAAGAATTTAGAATAATCAACTCCATGAAAAGCATTATGGATACCTGCTGCATCCTTCTACGTTGACGATTTTACTTCATCGTGTTGTTTTCGTCCACATCAAAGGACGGCGTAAAGTTCCGAATTTTAACGTCACAACGATGTATATCAGAAATAAGAATAAATAATCACTATGACGGAGCGATAGCATGTTTCAGGCTACTCCTCCACAGTGACTATTTGTTCTCATTTCGAGTGCTAATATACAACCGGCATCCCTGCATACACTCGACGTCTAATCAACGTCAAAAAGACGTTGTTTTGAAATGACGTCGAGTATCCAGTGAAGTTAATGGTTCATTCATTACTCTTCTCCGCAGATTTTAATTGCTCACCTTCTTGGTTGGTTGAGGGAGTGCACCATGTACAGTTTTCATGTGCTTACGTAGTGAACTGGGATCAGTATAACGTTTCGGACAACCGAGAACTTTACAACCATATTGTTTCTAAAACAACAAATAAATACATGTTAGCATTCAGTTCTCAATGTAAGAACATAATAATATCTGTGGAGGAGTGATTTTTTAGTGTACTCCTACACGGTTCGAACGCACTATTACAGGCGAAATAAACGTAAATAAGAGGAGAAGATCCAGCCGGCTTAAAAAAGTGATTAAGTTCTTCTGGAGATTATGACAGTGTGCAAAAGAAAAGAAAATAATCCCTGTGGAGGAGTGGTTTCAAAGCATAAGCCTAAAGCTACGCTCAAAAATCCTTCTTCCCAGTAATTAATTGCTCTTATTTCGAACAATGTATAGCTCTGTATAGGTGGGGGCGACAGTGATTTCCCTATGTATTCAATATACAAACACGCCTCAAGAATTAATTAGACCTCCTGTGAATTTACAACATGTCAAATTAACTTTTTTCTATGGAATATTTCTGTAATCCGTAGGCGATCCAAAACTTGTGAGCTAAGTGCAAAGTTAGACGCGTGTGTTGGAATGTTAATTTCGTGTGCTCGTAATAGCAATGCAAACACTGTGGAGGGGGCGACTTTATTTATACTCAATGCCCAATTATCACTTTTTCATAATTGTTCATAATTTTGAACCCTGATATGTAGGAGTGTTCCCAGTGGGTAAGATCTTGTTCAAAGTCTGCAGTAAAGAAGCTGGAACAATGTCAAACGACGTTGTTCTAGCGTCTTTACTGCTGACTTTGAACAAGTTTTTGCTAACTGGATTACTTACTATAGCTGAGTGTGTTCTGTTTTGATGCTTTGCACGATCAGATGCATTAGAAAAAGATTTTGCGCATCCAGTTATTTCACAATGATATGGCCGTTCACCGGTGTGTGAGCGTAGATGAGTCTTTAAGTTTTCCAATCGTGAATATGCCTTGTCGCAATTGTCATACTAAAATAGAAACAAATCAGCGTTATAAATTAATTCAAAACGAAAATGAACTTACACAATAGGGTGTAAAGGTGAGTTTACACTACATCAGTACCGTACACAATAGGGTGTAAAGGTGAGTTTACACTACATCAGTACCGTGCACAGTAGTGGTGTATGGATTTTAAGTAGAGTGGCGGTTATGATCCGGAGGTCCCCGGTTCAATACCACGATCGAGTGAAAATTTCGAGGCACGTCCCTGGAGGTACTGCCACCTACCTGTTTCTCTGTATGTTTCGGGGTTAATAGGATAGGTTGAGGGTTGTATCACCCTTCATTGAGAAAGATTAAGATCTGGAGAGGATAAAAAAGTACTCCCTCTCCTAGTAGTGCCCTCGGCCTTGACAGTGGAGACGATTAAAAAAAAAAAAAATCGTTCGCACGAATTCTAAATGCCATTAATTACATTGTTTAAAAGCCTGTTCAAAGTCCACAGTAAAGACTTACTGCGGACTTTGAACATTACAACTGGGTTGTTTTTTTGGTACAACAGTGATGGCCAGTACTTTTCTTTGCAGATCTATTTTGCAGATTAACCTTAATGGTTTTTCCGAAGTGACTTACAACAAAGCAAGGTTCCATTGCACAACAATATATAACTTTCAGCTTGTTCATTTAGCCAGCACATATATAGTCTTGTTGATTAGAAAATGAACTCCCAAATGGACAAAGCCTTAAGAAGTAACCCTACTGTAGGGTTCCTTAATGAACCTTTAGCCAATCAATTGATGGTCAACAAATGTTTCAATATCGTCATTAGCCCTAAACTAATTACAACGAATTGCGCAAGTAATTTGTTGTACATCATCGAACAGGATAAGAAAGAACAGGATAATCATGACATCAGTAAGGTATATGGTTACAGGTTAATTACTACATACAGGAAAGGTACAGATGAAATGAAAAAGTGTCATGTCACGTTTTGCAATAATTTCGCAATCAAGTTCATTTCACCCACACGCACAAAAAATATCCTCCTACAGACATCCTTGGATACAACTGTGGACTAGTGAATTGTTTAGCCTGAAACTATGCTAAAAAATAACTCCTACACAGTGATTATTTCTCTTATTCCAAATATTTTCCTGCAGATTGACAGATATCTTAATTTAGGACATAATAATAAACTTCATGCCTTAAGAATTAGTTTTTTTCAATTACCGTAATGCTTCAATTAAACGCTGAGGGCGTTTATTAAATATTTTCGTTTGCAGAGGGGGCGTTTAATCGAGGGGGCGTTTAAAAGAAGAGGGCGTTTATTGAAAAATATAAGAATTGCGAATTGTTATTACAGTAGTAAAGACAATAAGATACGTGTGGTAGTTACAGGGAAAAGGAAAAGAGAGGTTGATTTGGTCGTTCCTGCAAAATTTAGTTTTAAAACAAGTTGCAAAAAATATGCAGAGACTCTTGAAAGGGAACTTTTGAAGAGAAAGGAACTGTTTCCAACGATAAAACTAATTTTCAGATCAAAAGGAGTGTATAGAAAATTTCCTGTTTATCAGAGATAACTGCTGCTAGGGGGGAGGAGGGGCGTTTAAAAGAGGGGGCGTTTAAAAGAGGGGGCATTTAAAAGAAGGGGGCGTTTAATTGATGCATTACAGTATATGTCTCACTTCAAACATATATCTGTGTTCAAAATAAGAACAATTAGACTTTGGACTTTTTAGGGTTTTGTAAAGAGCCATCTCCAAAATTCGTTTAATGAAAGATCGTTGATTCAGCACTCTTTCCCTGGGAACGAATTTTGGAGATGGTTCCTGAGTGGACAGACTCCCTCCATAATGCATGCCTGAACTGGGGAAATATAATGAAACTTGGCATAATGGTACTTTTTTCTACTCTTAACATTTTTGTATCAAAATATATTTGATGATGTCAGTATTTTTTCGCTGATGTCATCATAATCTCAAATCCTGGCAAGAAACTCTTTTTATAAAATTCTTAAATTTAACTAGTTATCATAAAACAGTTTCATAGGGCAAAGGTGTATTTAAATTGTTTATCCCTAAAATAATGCTGATATCAACAGTTTTTGAAGGTCTTCATGTTTCTGGTGATTTTCTTTTGCGTTTTCCGCTTTACCCAAGCCTAAACAGCCTAAATATAACGATCGGACATCACCTGTGGAGGAGTGTTTTTTGAGTACAGTTTGCAGCTGCAAATATTGACAGATTGTAAGAGGTCAAACAATTGAAAAAATATGAAATGTCAAGCAGTGTGACTAATATTAATACTGAGCTCTGAAAAGAATCTTGAGAAGTGTTTAAGAAGAAATTTAAATATGTGCTGGCTTATCTCAAATATATAACAGCGAGGATTTGTCTTCGTAATGAGCTAAGAATGACATCCAATTTGTCACTTGTCAAACGACACATTAAATATTGCAAGGTCAGAGTACTGGAGCAAGAAGCCAGTGGTCAAAACTAGGGTAAAATATCACTGCGGAGAAGTGATTTTTGAACAGATTCAAACTTTGTAGAATGAAGCGATACTCAAAAATCACTCCTCCCCAGTGATTATTTTCTTTTATTTCGACCACTGAAAGTTTGTAGGAAAATAAGTTCACTTTAGTACGGTCCTTATTATTATCAAGCCAGAATATAACTGCCAGACATCACCTGTGGAGAAGTATTTTTTGAGTAAAGTTATATATTCAGGCTTGATTATCACTTATTTTATTGTCTAGGCATTACTCATGCAAAATGCTTCAACCACAAAAAAAAAAGAAGTATCTCACAGCACTCAAAAAATAATTTCACAGCATTGTACAATTTTAAATTTCCGGAAACCAGACATTAAATAAATATATTAACAACATGCCTACCACCGAATAAACATGCCTACAAGTTTTGTCAACATCTGTCAACAGATTTTTTTAAAACATTATTGCACGAAAATGGAATTTCATTCCATACTTTTTCTCTGTTTACCTTTTAGGTGAGAATAGTCAATGGGGAAAAGGTTGCAAAAAATGTTAAGAACATACAATATTACAAACAAATAAATAAGGCAAAACAAAACAAATATAAAACAAAGTATGTTTAGCAAACAAAATGACTGTATGTCTCAAAACCAAGATATACTTATCCAACAGGTCCAAAAACACAGAAAAACAAAGACGTCTGGAACCTTAAAATGTCTCGAGACAAGAAAAGTAAACCCAAATTTCACTCAGGTGCCAGAATTCAAACATAACATGAATAATACAAATAATTGATCAAATAGTACCAGAAAATTAATGACTACTGCAAATAGAAACCATGTATTAAATGGCTGTATTGCAACCAGAACACAAATGAGTCATTGTGTAAACCAAAAGTAAATGGGTGAGTCATACATTACAAAATAAATTGTTAAATGGGTACATGGGTGGAAACCGGAAATGACGATTATTACCCAGTAGGCAAAAACTTGTTCAAAGTCAGCAGTAAAGATGCTAGAACAATGTCGTTCGATGTTGTTCTAGCATCTTTACTGCTGATTTTGAACAAAGTGTTGCCGACCGGTTCTATAAATACTGATAAAATATAGGTGGTGGGAATAAGAGTAAGGGACCATCTCCAAAATTCGTTCCCAGGTGAAGAGTGCTGAATCAACGATATTGCAAAAACTGATCAATTACAAGCTCATTGACTTAACATTCTTCTTTGTAGATTAATTTTTCTCAAATTTACTGATTTTGACTTCTTCAAAGCCACTAAAATATCTGCAATCAAAAACGTATTTTGTAGATGGTTCCTAAGTAACCACTGCAGATGAGGGATTTTTAAGCATATCTTCAGGCTTTGTAACCTGAAACTATGATCAAGTATCCCTCCTACACAGTGGTTATTTACTCTTATTTCAATGGAGGAATTTTACATCTGGCTGCTCCTTAAAAAACATAACTTACATGACATTTATGTGGTTTCTCTCCAGTGTGTCTTCTCACGTGGACAACAAGCATATACATCGCTTTAAATGGTTTTTCTGCACGGCTACATTCTTGCCAGTAACAAGTACAATCTTTCTTGTTCTTTTGTATATGCTCTGTATTGACATGCTGAACCAATTGAATTTGACTTTCAAAATTGTGTTGACATTCTTTCCATAAACACTGAATATTTTCCGGTTCGACATCACCCTCCTCATCATCAGCTGAATCTGCTTCCGCAACTGACTTTGGTGTAGCCTGTTTACGAAAATAATATGGGCAGGATAAGTAATCCATATATGAATGAGTAATCATTGGTGGGAAAAAAACCATACCGTGTGAGGTGTGTTCTCTCTATCTAGGTTATATTATTTATTTATGATGGAATGCTAAATGTTTCTTTTGGCCAGATGTGATTATAAACATATATCCAATACTTAAAAAGAGGTACTTTCAATTTTTAAAGTAAATATTTATATTCACAATAGTTGTTACATATTATTGTTATTATTATTTACATAAGAATCGGAGTACTAAACTCAAGTCAAGGATTAAGCAATTAATATCTATATCTCGATTTGCTTTCAATCTCCAATAACCATCAATAAACATTCGGAAATTTCCACTAAATCTCCAGATCTTAATTGTAACGATGCTGCAAACTGATCTAATGCAAACTAATCCATGTGAGCAGATCATAGCAAATTTATAAGAGACAATTTTGTCTCTCTTTTTACAGGATAATACTTTTAATGAAGCTAAAAATAGTACATTCCATTAATAGAAGTCTATACATATATATAGCATCTACTGAAAATAAGTTCCTATAGGATACACTGCAGTATGTCTTAATTTTTTACTCCGATCCTAATCCAAACGAATAGAAATTGCTAATCCTTGTCTTTTGCAGTTAATTAGGTATATATATGGTTAATTACCCAGTGCAAAAGAACTTGTTCAAACTTCGCAGTAAAGATGCTAGAACAAAATCGTTCGGCACTGTTCTATGTATATAGTGTCTTTGCTGCTGACTTTGAACAAGTTTTTGCTCGCTGGGTAAGCTGAATATTTATAAAACATGATATTAAAAGACAGGTGTATTAAGTTTCATCTAAATAAGGCGATTTATATGCAATGTAAAGTAAGTAATGTTCAATTAACAAGTATTTATGAACGAGTGGGTTGTATACCCAAAATAAATAATATTTACTTTGGAAATACAACCCACTCTCCATGAATACTTGCTGATTGAATATTACTTTACATTCCATATATGGTTTAGTTTTTTCCTTATTCTTAGCAATGATATGTGGAAACTATAGGGGTCAAAATAACTCTAACAGTGGTCGAAATAAGAGTGAATAATCACTGTGGAGGAGGGATTTTTGAGTATAGCTTTAGGCTCTTCCACAGTGATTATTCACTCTTATTTCGACAGCTGTCTCAGTTTATTTGGAAGAAGCCTCAAAATAACTGACAGACAGTTGTGGAGGAGGTTTCTTAAGTACTCCTCCACAGGTGATGCCCAACAGTTATTTAGGCTTACGGTATAAAGAAAACATTCAATTACTCTCTTCTTGGAGATGCGTTTCCTCAAGCCTCAAGATAGTGGTGGGATATCACCTGTGGAGGAGTGCTTTTTGAGTACACTTTTCTTTACACTTGAACTTATAAATTTTAGTGGTTTTCTCAATGGAACATAAATAGGTTGAAATTATATAGTTAATGCCGTTCCATGACTAAGTACCAGTAGTCAAAATTAGAACTACATCAATAGAAAGCCTGAAGTTGTACTTAAAAACCACTCCTCCACATTGATTATTTATTCTTATTTTAAAGTACGATTCTCCAAACAATATATTATTTACAAGGGTTGAATTAACTGCCAGTCATCACTGTCGAGGAGATTTTTCAGAATATTTTTAGCCAAATTGGCTGAAAATATTCTGAATAATCTCTCCTCCACAGTGATGACCGGCAGTTATTTTAACTCCCGTATTTATAGTTATTTTGACCCCAGATAATCATATAATGTTCTTTTCATGGTGCACTCCTAAAGCACCACGTTGACAGGAAACAGAAAACTGCAAAGAATGTAACATAAAATGTTTATTTGGGAATACAACCCACTCTCCATGAATACTTGCTGATTGAATATTACTTTACATTCCATATATGGTTTAGTTTTTTCATTATTCTTAGCAACGATATGTTGAAACTATAGAGGTCAAAATAACTCTCACAGTGAAAAATAACTGTGGAGGAGTCAAAAAATGTCCCTTCCACAGTGATTATTCGCTCTTATTCCGGCAACTGTCTGTTTATTTGGAAGAAGCCTCAAAATAACTGACAGACATCAGCTGCGGAGGAGGAGTTTTTTGAGTACTCCTCCATAAGTGATGCCTAACAGTTATTTTAAGGCTTACGGTATAAAGAAAACAACCAATTACTCTCTTCTCGGAGATGCATTTCCTCAAGCCTCAAGATAGCGGTGGGATATCACCTGTGGAGGAGTGTTTTTGAGTACACTTTTCTTTACACTTGAGCTTATAAATTTTAGTGGTTTTCTCAATGAAACATAAATAGGGTTGAAATTATATAATTAATTACATTACATTAGAGGAGATTTTTCAGAATATTTTCTCCTTCACAGTGATGACTAGACTGGCAGTTATTTTAACTCCTGTATTTATAGTTATTTTGACCCAAGATACTGTAATCCTATAATGTTCTTATCATAATGCACTCCTAAAGCGCCACGTTGACAGGAAACAGAAAACCGCAAAGAATATAACGTGAAAACCATCAGGCAAACAGAAAGTGTTTTTACACAAAATAACCACTACTTTAATCATAACAAAACATTTTGCTACACAGGTAGAAGTACTTGACGAAGCTACAGGCTATTTTTACTTTGGAGAGAGTTGAATTTAATCTGTAATAATGAAAATTAAGCTACATAACTACAACAATTTGTCTAAAATAGTAAACCATTGGCTAAAATAAGAGCGCATAATCACTGAGGAGGAGTGATTTTTGAGCATAACTTCAGATTACAAAGTATGTTTTATACTCAAAAATCCACAGTGATTATTTACTCTTATTTTGACCACCGATAAAATGTAGCATTTCCATTTATGTTTTTTTATCATCTACCTAACCCACAAAAAGTTTTTTATGCAAGGTTTACAATATTAAGCACTAAAAAATAAAGTCCTTAACTACGAGTTAGGCGATGGAACATACTAATACTGTAGGAAATATCCGGTAATTGATTTTCCAAAGAAGTGTTAAAGATCACTGCTCAATTTCCAAATATGAATGTCATTTATAATAGTATGCATGTCATTTAGACCACACCAGTGGCGATACGTTAAATATGTATATATATCATATCTGGATGTGACCTTTTAACATATTTACGTGATTCTAAACAATATATTCTTGGAAAGATATCTTAGCTGGAAAAAAACTGTTCAAAGTCAGCAAAATAACGTTAGAACACTTTGAAAGAACATTATTTTATTGTTATTTTCCTGACTTTGAACAGGTTTTTTGCCTGCTGGGATGCAGTGTTAGAAAAAAGGAAGATTTTTTGTAACATGAAGCTGTGATCAAAAATCACACTCCTCCACAGTGATTTTATGCTCTAATTTCAACTGCTGATATGACTGTGAATTTATTTATTTCCTTAATAATAACGCAATGGATTCTAATACAGGGGTTGAAATAACTGCTGGTTATCACTGTGGAGGAAAGACCGTTCAGAATATTTGCAGCCAAATTGTTGAATAAAGGTCGTTTTCCACTTTAGAAAATTTTCAACGGAACGGAAACAGAACGGAAAACGCACACATATAGAGAAATAATTTTTCGACATCACACAAGCCTTAATTTTGCCGACTGGGATGTTATGGATAACAAAATTATGTGATGTTTTTATTAGGAAGCCTTAAAAATTATTTCAGTGCACAGTATTTTCAAATAAGAACTATATTATCGAATATTAGGGTATGTTTGAATTTATGTTCGAATTAAGAACATTAAATGCTAAGTTATGTAATGTATAAAGAGCATAAAGAACATAAAGGCTAGGTTACATAATGCAACAAGAACATTTTCAAAATATGTAAGAACATTTCAGGGCTTAAACTTAAAAAAGGAGAGAACGCAAAGGCTTAAATCATGCACTCGCATTCTTATAAAAAAAAGTGTGTAGAGACAAATAGATTTTAAATTAACTTCATTTCACTATAATAATTATTCTGAACGAAACAGAGTTAGAGGCTCAAACAGTAGAGCATTACTTTTAGAAATATTACTATATTAATATTAGGAAAAAAAATTATTCAAAGATAAATTTTATTTTTATTTCACTTTCTGTATATATATATTGAAGATAGATAAATCTGTAATATTAACTTCTCAAATCAAATAAGGAAAGATGACACAAAAAAATATGTACGAAGAAGAATATAAAAGCAACAAAATATATAGATATATATATATTATATATATATATATATACTTCGTACTTTCGGTTGACCTCTACAGATGTTACACCTACGTGAATGAAATATACATATGTACATATTTATTAAAAGTAGATCACCAGCCAGTGGTTGAAATAAGAGTATATAAATAATGAATGTGGAGGAAAAAATCACTCCTCTACAGTGATTATTTATTCTTATTTCGACTACTCCTAGGTATTCATTCCTTATCGATTCCTCCTTAGTTTACCATAGCTACAGATATTCCTTTCTTTATATTATAAATAAAATAATTTATGTTCGAAGGGATAAATAATTCAGTGTTCGAAATAAAAAGTAAACAATCACCGCGGGGGAGGGATTTTGAGCATTGCTTCAGGTTTTCTAGTCTGAAGTAATGCTCAAAAATCACTCATCCATAGTGATTATTTGCTCTTATTTCAAACACTGAAACAAACATTTTGAAAATTCACCAGTAGCCTCAAGAAATGTATATATAGTATGTATACACTGTAGATATAATTCCCCAATTTTGTTTGTTTCCTTTTTTATCAAATAATAACATTATATATCAATGGAAAGCTAAAAATATAAACTTTCCAAATATGGAATTGTTTCTTTTGAATTTTTTTGCAGGTGGAAAGAAAAATGAAACAATGTAAAAATCGACTCTTTTTGTATTTAATGTTCCTCTCTCAAAACTCTTTCTCGTCTTTCGAAAAAAACAACGCCATCGTGTTCAGCATATATTAATCTAAAAAAAGATATCAGGGTTTACTATTTAAGTATTTAACTATTCAAGTCAACCCCCGTTATTTTCATTTTAGTTTTTTAAAAACTGTTTTCTTTTTTACTTATCTTCAAGGGGTTGTTGTAACTTTTCAAAAATAATTTTAAAATAAAATTGTCGTACCGTTTAAGTTACCTTGACAACGAGATGAATATTTCTGAGAGAGAAAGGTGGGAACGAGGTTGAAAAATTACGTAAAAGTTATCCGAGATATGAGCGTTTTAATATTTCAACTCGTTCGATATAAATAATTAATTAATACAAAAGGTTTGATGCTTTGCATGGTGTCTGTATTGTTATTTTTTCTTCTCTATGAAAATGCGTGAAGTCCATGCATATAGCAACAATATTAGCGAAAAGATCACGAACTATCTGCAAAACTAATGAGCCAAAAAAGGATAATTCTTAATTTTATCCCGTTTAAGTTAGAATATGAAAAAACTAAAATATATATCAGATAGGTTTTTCAAAGGACTTTTAAAAAATATAGAAAAGGTTTTTTTGAAAATTTTATGAAAAAAAACTGGGAACTATTCTTAAAGCGCGTACCTCTTCACAACGTTAAAAATAGTTTCTTGGGTGAGTTACGGCACGTATCAGTCCTGCATGGCGTGTTCGCACTACCAGCGATAATGTGACCTATCGGATTTTTATTTAAAATGATTGATTTCCATCCAACTATACCGTTAAAGGTACAAAATCACCCTCAGATGTTTTTTTTTAAAATTTTTCCTTCTGTAGTCTAGATGAAAGTTCATATTGTTAGTAACATATTCTGAAGATTTGACTCCATAAAGAATGAATATTAGTGGAGATATAATTGATTAAAGTCGTAGGAAATTATGTATTTTCTATGCTCACTGTGTGGCA
>JAULBZ010001169.1:0-23895 GCA_032360805.1 Neoturris breviconis | reverse complement strand
GAATTACTGAAACAGCAGCTGAAGATCACAAATGGTAGCAAAGAAGAAGATCCTTTCAAATTAGTCAAACCGTCAGCTGAAGATTGCAAAGCGACACACCATGACGCTTACTTGTCGATGAAGATTCAGATGATGATAAGTAAATTGACATTGAAGTACAGTTTTACTTTTGTGATAATCGAAGAAGAACATTATCACAAACTTTGTCTCATTCATATTTTGGTCTAATTTAATAAGCTCCCTGTTTGAATGTATCCTCCGTTAAGCCCCTACTCTAAATATTCAATTTGTTAAAATAACCCCCTGGGGCTTAAACGAGGATTTATGGTAATTTGGAAACCTAATAGTAACTATCACCTTTAACATGATCCATTCAGCATGACTGATAATTATACTTTGAAAAAACAATTTATCATAAGATGTATTCCTTATTGATTCCAATATGTCGCAAAAACAAGCACATAAGCTAGAAGTTAAAAATTAATATTGACAAAAAAGCTTTGCACATACAAGCAGGGATTCATCACAGTGATGATCGGCAGTTATTTTAACCCTGTGCAAGTCAAGTCTGAAAATTAACTGTCAGATATCGTCTGTGGAGAAGCACTTTTGAGAACATAAACTGAATTATTATCAGATTTATTTGAATCTAAGTAAGCAGTAATTTCAATAGGGAATACACCAAATTTGCAAGTATTTGAGATTCTATAGGTTCTATATGAGGCATTTATACAAGAGGCAGTGCTCATTAAAATTTTTGTGTTCTTGGTTGGAAATGCATATTCGAGGGTTGAACCAGGGCTCTAAAGTTCGGCGTAGACGGAGCATTCAGCTCAACACTTTAACACCTGATACCAAGGCATTAGGGCTAAACACACTCTTGACGAAAACTTAAGTTTTGCTAATGTGAACATGTTTAACACCTTAACGCATTTGCTTTTTAAATGCAAATTTAGAATTTCTAAGACTAATTCGAACGCTTAATAACTGAAAGATGTTTTACTTAACACCTTGGTGTTAAGGGGTGTTAAGGGTTAACACACTACATTAAAATTAAGGCTTAATGTGCTATGTTCACACTGAAAGCGGTGTAAAGCTGAACACCATGGTGTTAAACTAACACCATAGTGTTAAGGTTAATACCGCTCAGTGTGTGCCTAGCTTAATGGTAATGGTTAACGTGTTTCAGAGGTCAGCCGAACATCTGTATTGAACATCTGCACCATTCATAAACATAACACTACAAATTCATCAGAGCTTGGCCTGCCAGCACACGACATCACATCAACGTTGAAACAATGTCAAAATGACATCTCAGCAAAGCGAAGGAGTAGTTGACATATTCCTCTGATTTTTAGTTCACGTAATATAATCTGTCAATTTTTTTTAATTGCAAAATAATGTGTATCCGCAAATAACTTATCCACCACATAGCAATATCAAAGAGCAGAGCAGGATTCTAATGGCCTACATATATTTTCTTAAGATTGGTACTCCCTTTAGTTTTAAGTAGTTAGGGAGCATCTCAAAAATAAAACCTACAGAGGAGAGTGCTGAGTCAATGATCTTGCAATGGTACCAAAGAAACCAATCCATCGCAAGATCATTGACCTAACACACTTCTGCAAAGATTCATTTTTGTTGAATTTTGTCAATTTTAGTTGATTTAACCCTGCCAAAAAAGTTGGTTTTGGAGCGAAATTTTGAGATGGTCCCATAGTTGGCTGATATATCTATGGTCTCTTTCATGTGCTTACTTCAAGAAACTGTTTTTATAATTCGGTTGCTCAGTTCTTTACAATTGTAGCTATTCTACAAATAATTTGACATTTTTGTTGTCATTGCAGTTTTTTGTCTGTAGCAACATGACTTGAGGAAGTTATTATATTTTTAAAAAATATTGCAAAATTTGAACAATCGACAAGACTCAGCTTCTATTTGACCATTTAAGATATCAAGTTTTACAAAAACACCTTTGTTCTTCATTTCTTAATAAAAATAGAAAAGATAAAGTAACAGCAGCTTATCTGTAGAAATTATTTATTTAATTGCATCCAAAATAAATAAGATGCCATACCCTTTCTTATCTGCGTCTGTAACTATGAATTTCTTAACAGTAACAGCAAGAACATGTTTGAATCCGTTAACATCATCTTCATTACCACTTGCAATCACTTTGTGTAATATTGCAGTAATGGCTGACTTGAATATACCCTCTAAAGATTGTTTATTGTTTATAACTACAATAACACATAAACACACCATGCAAACGACACACAACAGGTAACAACAATGAACAGTGGTTCAAATAAGAGTAAACAACCACTGAGGAGGAGGGTTATTTATTCTTATTTTGTCCACTAAAGAATAAAAATAATATCTTCCATTGAACTACATATTAACCAGGTTTGTTTGGTGGATTTTCTTTTCAATAGTGCGAACTGGTAAAGCGACTGTATAAACCTGTTGTTGAAACTTTTGAAAAGTTTACTTAGAAGAGGATGTAGTTGCCATAGTTTTAAGGAGGAAATTATACAAAGGGTAATCAGGGGTTAATATAATTACCAATCATCACTGTAAAGGAGAGATTGTTTTGAAATTTTTTCAGCTATATTGGCTGAAAATAATCTGAAAAATCTCTCCATCACAGCGATTCACAGTATCACATACTCACCACCTTGATTTATACTAGCTTTAAATATTGAAATGGATGCAGCAAAAAACATCTCACATGAAGCCTAAAGTAACATTTTAACTTTGATTAATTTCGTCCCATTTTATTTTTGTCATTTTTGGTGGAACAATAAAGTGACAGAAATTAAAATATGCCAACTTATCATGAAAAGAAAATGTTTTAGTAAAGAATGTTACAATTTTTTTCCTTTGATACAATATATTATTTAACCAAGTATTTATTTCAATGATAAGCGTACAATTCCCTGCACAAATCTGCAATGACAAGAGAGAAAACATATTTCGTCGCTTTCAAGGAAAAGTAACGAAATAATGATGAAAACTGTGTTGAAATTAAAAAGACGAAATATTAAATGATGGAATTAATCAAAGTAATGTATTTCATACAGTAGTTTATGCCTCCATTAAAATATAATAATGCCACTTGTGGGACCTTAGAAGGAACTAAATTTCACAGACTCAATCTGATGGCATACTTTGTGGTAATTCATTTTCTCTAAAACAATTATAATGGGCTAGCAACTATTAGAAATGTTGTTTGATCTCATCTAGAAATTACAAAATGTTTGACAGATATTTCTGTGAAGCTAAAGAATAACGGGTAACAATTTTAGTTGGGTGAATGTCTCAATGTCGACAGGAGAAGAGTCAATGAATAATAAGAGCAATAATCATCATGGAAGGCTGAAGACATGCTCCATAGTCACTCATCCACAGTGATTATTTCAATTATTATTTGTTATTTTCAGCAGTAGCAAGTATGTTGATATAATACCTTTCTTCAGTCTTTAAGACACAAAATAAATGTCAGATATCACCCTTTTAAGCTGAAATGTACTAAAAAAAGACTCCTCCACAAGTGATATCTGACCGTTATTTTGAGGTGTGCCTTTACACCTTTATTCAAAAATTAGTTTAAACTTACATTGGGTACTTTACATAGTGTTGTAAAACATTGAAGAACAGCTAGATGATCATCATGATTGGGATTTAATGTAGGTTGATCAAAGTAAGTCTTGATAATTTCCAACAGACACAACATGTATCTTTCAAAATCATTCGAATTTCCTAGGAATTTAAAATAATTATGAGCTAAAACATAACAATTCATAGTCATAAACTGTATATAAACAAAGTAAGCATCATTATATCATCATGATGATATTCCTCTATATTTCTCAATAGTAACTGTTGACAGTTTATGAAGCAACGAATCGTATCCATTAATAAAAATAAGAAATCAAAGGTATGGATGGATGGATGGATGGATGGATTACATACTTATCATCTTATCAATGTAATGTTTACATTAATATTTATATAATTTTTTTTTTATTATTTTTTATCAACTCAAAAAGTTGAGGAGAGAGCTTCCTCAAAATACAACAAAATGGCTGCCAAAAGAGATTCATGGTCAAAGTCTCAGAGAAAATTTAATTTTCAAAGATTTTCTAAGTCCAATTGTAATTCTGGTCAACTGTCCTTATAAACAGTGACAGTCAACAAAAATCATCAGAAAATCATTTTGGTGATTGTAAATCAAATTCTCCACTTTTGAAACAGTGTCTCCACTTTTGAAAAAATCCTTTTTTCGCCGATGCTCAGTCCCGAGTTGACAAAATTGGAAATAATTTTGCGAGCAGCATATTATTGCCTAGAATACCATAACCAAATTTCAGGACATTACCACGCCTTTTCAGTCTATTGGCCCGAAAACTCGATTTGGACCTTTTTTCCCAGAACGAGCCCTTCTAGAATATCGCCACAAATTTCAAAATGCTAGCACTTCGGGAACATGGTCTACTAAGAAAAGCAAGCCGCCACCACCTAGCCTCTTCCACAGACCAAGTTTGATTCTTCCAGATCTCACTTGGTCTGTTTCTTTCTGTAGTTATTGTAATACATTGACGTCAGAATCATTAACAGGAAATAACACCTAGTGGTAAAACCACTGTCACTTGACTTTGACAAAATGAAAATTCTGCATCTCAGGTAGCTAATTTAAATTAAAAAACTCGATGGTTTGAATATGGTATAGCAAAAACAAAAGCCATAATTTAGGTCTTATCACAATAAAATATTAAACACACATTAAACATTCCTTCAAAATTGATGTTTCCGAGAGTCGTCGCTTAACTGGAAAGTTGGAGAGAAAATTTCCTTTAGACTTGCTAACACAAAAACACAGAAACCACGCATTCCATAAATGAGTATGTATGGTCATTTCTAATTATTGTAAGCTGTGCTCAGACATCAATACAACAATAAAGTAACCATTTTAATGTTGGATGTTGTCGTTCAGTGATAATAACTTCACATCACTGTGTACTGTAGAAACTACTAACCATACATGAGTTCATCTAAGATCAATAAACATCATCGAATACTATTATATTCTCAGATTCTCGGTTTCAGATCAAAACACACGTCTGGTAAGAAGTAATTTCTACACATCCGTGACATGTTCTCATGATGAGAACTACAGTCAACTTTATCAGATACAAATTGTAGTCAGTTGACAGTGTTTATATATAACCATTAATACAGATGAAAACAAATGGCATATTCTTCACTATAAATTAATAATTTACAAATTTTTGTGTAAAGGCTTCGGTTGGCGCAACATGAGCAACATTATTATATATGATTTGAATAAAAAATGTTGTATTTTTGAGCTGACACAATATTTTCTATTGTTGCATTGTGGATTCCGTTGTGATCATTTTACTTGATGCAACAAATATATCGAGAAGGAAGAAGCACCATTCCATTCCTACATCAAGTTGACCACTTATCCCAGCATGAATTATAACATAAATCTTACCCTAGCATGTATTATGATATAAAGACAGTACCTTGTCCAATAGATATGTATGCTTCAAGTACTTTCCATCTTAAGTCAAGCACTTCATTAATTCCATTCTCTGAACACAAAGAGAGTACTTGACTCTGTACAAAGTCACTTGCTAGCCAATTCTTCACATCCTTATCATGTTGATACTTTAAAACCTGCATTAAAACAAACAAACAAGAGCTAGAACCATTCATATAGATTTCTCCTTGAATTTCTGGCTCGTTGAAATAAGCCTTGTCAGGCCCACCTGGAAACTCATTGTAATGTCAGAGTTGAGCGACGTGTCATTCTATCAATATGTATGAATGTTTTGTGCATTAGTTTTGTAGTTCAGAATTATGATGCAGATGAAGTTAACATAAAACCCCAGTGTTTGGAATTTGCTGCAAAGGCCAAAAGGAGATATTCCAATGGTAGATATTTTTCCTCCAAAAGAATGTCCTTTTATAGCTTTTGCAGCAAATTTGTCACCGAGTTGAGATGAACCAGATACAATGGCATTGAACTTAAACAATACTGACAGCAATGAGTGCTTTAAAAATAAAACTATACCTTGTAGATATGGCAATTGTATCAAAAAGACTTAGCATTATCCTTAATGCATACTATTCACACATCACAGGCAATTACCTACCTCAGCTAACATAAAGAGCAATTTGCTTTGACATAAACCATCCTATAAAACATTATATGGAATGAATTAAGGATAAAGGAAAAAACTAACATTTTGCAAGATTCTGATCAGAATCACAATTTTATATCCTTAGCATTATGACATTCATTGGGAAAGTTGCGCCCCATTCAAGGTATGGTAAGCAAATCTTTCGCTAGGATTAATTCAAAAGCAAATTTGGAACACTAATCCAAAATATAAAGCAAGAAGCCTGCTATAGATATCTATGCATCAGTGTCTAAAATAAGAGCAAATAATCACTATGGAGGAACGATTTATAAAGTCTCCACAGTGATTATTTACTCGTATTTCGAACATTGAGCATCTGCCCATAGCCTAAAAATGGTTGACAACTTTAATATTGTAACAGAAAATATCATGGCAGTCAAAAATACATCAGATATTGATTTTTTTTTAACCATTATTTGGAATGAATTTGGTGTGAGGCTACAATCAAAGAGAAGTTTCGACTCAAGCTTACCTTAAATATATACTGTAGATACTTTTCTTTTTTGTCACTATTCAGAAGTTGAACAATTCCTATCATCAGTTTAACAAGATTTTTATTTCTATCATTAATACTGTCATTAAATAATGGATTGATAATAACTTTTACGAACCCAAAACACATTTCTGCATCGCAAGAACAATTTTGAGCTTCTGTTGAAACACCAGGTACTATTTGTAATATGAACTTTAAAAGTTCCAGGTTTGCTGTCAAAGTAATGATATTTATAAAGTTTTCGACCGAATGGTGTAAGTGTTTTATAAATATTTCATTGATGTAAGCAGATAAAACTTTATGTAAAAACTTCAGAAGAAAACCACTATGTTGTTTATTAACAGTATCATTCGTAGCAGACAAAACATTATTCAGTTCAGTACTAGATTTCCCACTTTGACATACACAAAATAAGAAATCGCTTAATGATTCATAAAATGATGTTTTAATATTCCTAAAATGATTGTCAGCATCAACAACAACTGCAGTTATAACATCCCATACATTTGATTGTACAACTTTGAAGTATTCGTTATCAGAATGTGCTTGTTCATTGATAGTCAAAAGAAACTTTTTGAATTCAATAAAGAATATACCAAACCATGTGTATCGCTTTGATGTTGGATGAAAAACTTTATTTAACACGTCTTGCAGCTTGAAAAATAAACAATCAGATTTAACAGATCATGATTATGGTCAAGCCTGATAATAACTGAAAGATATTACCTGTGAAGGAGCGGTTTTAGTATAGTTTTCAGCCTTGCAACTGAAAAGTAAACTTAAAAACACTCTTCCATGGGTGCTTTCTGACAGTTGTATGACTGAAAATTTCAAAAATAATTACAGACCAAGTTTATCTAAAGAAAACTGCAAAACTGGATAGGCTAAACAAGTGTCAGTGAGATAGGACTTACAGAAAGTAACCAAGCAGAGAAACAATCCTTTTAGTATAGGGTTATTGAATTTGAGAAAACACTCCTCCACAGTGATTATTTGCTCTTATTTCAATTCCTGAGGTACTAACAAGTCTGGATATAACTGCGGGACATCACCTGTGGAGGAGTGTGTTTTTTGAGTATAGTGTTCAGCTACTCAGATATATGAACAGTCAATTTATTGATGAAACGCAAATATAAAAGAGCAACAAATATTCAATAACTCACTTGAGTATTTACTAAGAATTTGACAACTATATCATCGTGTTGTTTGCTGACAATGAGATATTGAAAACACTCCATATAGGAAGACACCATTGACTGTAGATCAGTTGCAGTTATGATTTCTTGTTTGGAATCTAAGCCAGCGAAAAAATTGTTGAAGAATTCTATATAAAATCCAGTTCCTTCACCAATTACCTAAAAGTAGAGAATACTTGCAGTAATCGAAATAAGAGGAAAAATTTTTTGAGCATTGAGCATTGAGGTTAATAAAATGTTTAATAATGGTGTTACTGTGTTTACTGTGCCAACCAAGGGCACAGTTGCATAGAAATGAGAGTAAGGGTGTGTGTATAAGTAAAAAATACTTTAGTTTATGTACAAGAAGGAAGGTACATTTTAGTTAAGAGTGTCAGGTTTTTATGTGAAATAAAGCTAACCCACAGCTATAGATGCATACACCTTGCACCCATACCTAATCTCACTTCTATTTCAGGTCCTAAAACTAAAGTATTTTGTACCCACAGCCATAACCTTATTTCTGTGTAACTGTGACTGTGGTCGGGACGCTATATACCATAATTCCTTTTCATGCATTAATTCTAGTATGTCACCATACTGAAATTATCTCTCTCCTACATAATATCAAGATAACAACTTAAATAAAAGAGAACAGAAAATTGGATTAAAAGGATGTCTTTAATATGTGTTTAACTTGCATAGAAGTAGTAAAATTTGTGTAAAGATCTGTATTTAGCCCACTCCTCACTTCAGAACCTTCAGCATATTTACCTATTTCTCAAATTTTGTAAAATCTCATGATGCAATAGCATAGTTTTTACAGATTTTGAAAATTCTATTTGTTATCCTGAATTTATGTGTAAAGCTTTACAATTATTTTGGTTCATGTGAAATATCTCACAATTATGTGAACTTTCATCTATATGAATGGAGGACCTACAAAACAGATACTGCAATGGCCATCTTAGGTTGTAGATCCTTCTTTCAGATCGCCATGTTTATGATTATAGTATGTACTCCTCTTCCAGACAGTGATCTACTTTTAATCACAAAACTAAATTGTTTATAGTTGGACTGTGTTATGAAATGTTCCATGATGTTCTATAATTAAGGGAAAATAAAATATACCTCTGGGGGGATTTTACTTAGAAATGGTAGCAGACTTGGATAAACAACACTTGCATTGCCATATCCACCTTCTTTTAACAATTTCCACAGTTTAGGTAGAACTGCTTTACGATGGTTGACATAATTCCAAGAGGACTATAAAATTATTAAGATCAGAAATACTCAAGATAATATCTAGACATATGGGAGGACCAATTCTGCTAAGTTATGGTGTTTCTCAATACACTTGACTATGCTCATCTCAATAGGTTACTTTCAGACGTACATAGGTTGCACATGCAAAGCCTGCCAGGTATCACTTGTTGACAATGTCTGGCAGTTATATTCCTCAACGACATTAAGGCGCATTTTTGGCAGCAAAATGTACTGTTTTTTAATGTCGAAATTCTTTAGGAAAGCTTCATGTTCACTTTTTGAGAATATTACTTTTCTAATCTAACCTTTTGAGAGGGATTTAACCCTATTTACTGGGGGGGCACAACCCCCCAAAATTCCGTATAACTTCTGATCCACTTATTGTTTTAAGCCCAAATTTGGTGACTTTTCACCTTATTGTATTTAAAAAAATTCAAGAAAGTTTTTTCCAAACGGACCCAGGATCACTTTTGGCCTTTGGGACCGGAAATTTTCAAAAAAAAAAATGATTAAATTCGGTATTATTTTGATTTAAGAGGCTTTACAAAGGCAAATATATAACGATATAATTAATTTTTCTAGCTAAATTTCCATTTTCGCCTTTTAAGCCAGATTTTCACAGGTACTGCGGATGGATACCCATGTTCTGCATGAAAAGCAGAAAAGCATCATTATGACGTTATGAAATCTAGAAAAATGTACGGATTGTGCTGAATTAGCATAACTAAAAGTTTATTTTGACGTATCCGACATCTGAAAATGATAAACCTTCTAATTAACTTTTAAAATGCAGCAGTTTAAATGTTCGACAGATAACACCCATCCAGCCCCCATTGGTTTTCTGTTTTTTTATTGGTTTTTAGCCTATGACGTCATATTTCGTAAGCAATGACTTCATTTTTGGCCAACAAAATAAATATTAAAATTTCTCTCAAGATGTTAGAAGAGGAAAGTAAAACACTCAAGAAGTGAAAATGAAGCTATCCTGAAGAATTTTGAAATTAAAAAACAGTACATTTTGCTGCCAAAAAGGCGCCTTAACCGGCTTGCATGCTTGGCTTTATCAGATGAATCTGTGAAGGTTACTTAATCAATGATCTTTCAAAGAAGCGCATTACACAATCACTATTGTTTCAACCTCTGTAAAGGAATTCCTTAAGTAAATGTTACCTCAAATGTGGTGAGACACATCAGAACAGCATCCCATAACGCTTTCACAGCAACAGATTCTTGTTCATCAAGATTTGATAGAATAGCAGGGCACATTTGTGCTGTTGTATTTTCAACGTATTTTGGTACATTTTTGCAACTTGATGAGACTAATGCGTAAAATGAGCTACGTATCTAAAAAATGGTAAAGATAGTGGGGTCTGTTTTTATGGTCTGTTCAAAGCTATGTTGTTTTTGTTGATAATGTAAGTACAACTAGAGCCTATCATTATCAAAGAACTTCTCTTTCAGAAAAACAATAGCATAGTTGATATATTTTCAATATATTTTTTTTATTATTCATTCCACGCTCAAAGTGTGCATACGCATACATGTACGTACATGTGTGTTTGTTTTATTCAGTGTAAATATTTCAGAATGTTTTGTGCATGGTGCAACAATGCAACTGAATATCTCTTCGTGTCTGGTAATGATGAAAGAAGAAAAACCTTCCACTAGAGTTTTATGAACCGATCTGAAAGCTTCTTTTTGACTACTATTATACTTTCACTGAGAGTTCCAAATCTTATCATTAATCCAGAGATAAATAATTATTATAAATGTAATGCTTCTTTTCTAATCTACTCAAAAACAAAAAAAACAAAGTAATAGCTGTTTGTTATAGTGTGGAATTTGCACACATGATAATTGCAAAAACACCTGACTTTTTTATCGAAAATGCTTTCAACAGATTGAACCTAAATTATCTATTATCTATTCAATAATCTTTTTATCTATATAAATTTAAATTTCATCTCTTGTCAATGTATAAAAGGAAGGAATGAAACTTTATGAAACTTGATTTCAAGGCAAAATGAAATTTACATTGTGACTCATTATATAGCATAATGAAAGAAAGATGCTGTGGGGTTAGTCATGGATATGAAAGCGAATATCACTGCCGTTGTTTTCTCTTGATCAGCCGTTTAAACGAACAATGTACTCCCTGCAACATTGGAATCAGCGTAGGGAATCTAGCAAGCACATGCCTTGCACGTAATTCAATTTATTAGGAACAAAACAATCGTCTAAATGACAGTAAATAATCACTGCGGAGGAGGGATTTTTGAAAATAGCTTCAGGCTTTGTAGCATGAAGCTATGCTCAAATATACCTCCTCCGCAGGATTACTTACTCTTATTTCAATCACTACAAAATAGAAAATCGATATATACCAGAAATAAATGTTTTGATTAATTTTAAAGTTGATACACTTTTTTATACAACTAGGTGAAGTACAATTAAGGATCTCTTTTAAAATATTAATTCCTACCATTGGTGATTTATTTTTTGAAAATTTCCAAAACTTTTTGTCGATAAACAATTTGGTGAGTTCATCATCATCACACTCATTTAGACTACTTGACAGCTTTTCAAAGATGTATTGCAGAACTAGAAATGAACTTGAGATAAATCTGATATACTTTGCTTCTCTTTCTTCAATAGGAACCAACCTAAAAATGAAAAACAATCGGATAGTTACAATTAGTTTAACCAACAATATCAAGCATTTTTTTCTTAAAACAATTAAAATAAGAATTGAGCGTAAATATTTCAAAGGTGAATTCTGTTGTGTTACATTGGTGGAACATTTTCTATAGGTACTCCATAATTAGTTACAAAATGTTAAAGAACTTATATTACTCCATGATCACAGTGTTAAATCACTGATATTTAAAAGTCACTCTCTACTACAGATACTATTTATATACTAAGCAGAACAGCCGCTTTAACAGCAGAAAGATTTCTGCTTTTAGTGGAAAATCTCTATGTTGTATTCAGCCTAACGTATTCTCATGTTAAGCTCGGATAGTTTTGATGGCAATCCATCAATATAAAATTTAATCAATAGCTATTGATTCTCATTGCTCTCGTTTTTCATGCGAGTGGCATAACCAGGGCACTATATTCCAAGCTATTGCCAGTCAATACATCGTCGTACATATTACTGCATCTGATCGTAATTTTTCACGGAGGTTTACTAATTCAGCCAGAATATTTTCTATTCTACCATTCCAGTCTACCTAACTTGTTCCAAACTCGACCCGCTTTAGCTGTGGTAAGAGAGTCTCTCTCTCGAGTCTAAGTCTAACGCTCTCTACTTCGCATTATTAAAAATTAAGGGATTTTCATGAGAATACTAAATAAAGATCATAAGATCATGAGACAGAACATAATAGATTAAATTTTTTATACGATTTTTTAGACTCATCATTTTATTAATGATAATTTGCTATGAAGGTGAAAAGTGCAGAAAAAATTAAAAATAGTTAATTAAATAAGATTTTATTTTCCAGAGTTAAACTTGAAAATAGTTGCATGACCAAACTAACAACAAAAACACATGCATATAGAAATTGAAATCACCTCATTGACCTATTGCAGGGCATGCCAGTAAACATATGAGGTAAATCCATATACATTCGAACTCAAAATAATAATAATTACGCTTACTTCAAATAATTATTAGTGTAGTGCTGGTTCACAAATTTCAAATATCGTTCTATGTTTAGAATGAACAGGCTATGCTTGGTATGCTATGCACTGAACAAATCTGCCAGAAGAAGTTCAGTACAATAAATAAAGTAATGATTCAACGCATGCTTTTAACTCATTGATTTTTGTCTATCTAGTATGAAATTACTTCATAATTTCTTCAATTACAACAAACGTTAAAAGAGTTCGCCCAATATACCAAGTATTACCTCAACACAGTGAGGAGAGAATAGAAATGGCAAAAACATTATTTTAGAACTGACCCAATGCATAGTAATAATTCTTCAGGAAAATAATACCATAAGAATGCTAGACTGTATTCTTGTGGGTATATGTTATATATTTCCTTTTCCAAGTCAGTCTTTTAATTAAAAACTTTACTCCATACGTGTGTATACTGCGTTTAGTAATCCTACGACACTACGCTTCCATTATAAAATAATTTTTAGCCTCAATTGGAAATGTCATTACCGTAGTTGAAAAAGCATACTAATATAGAAAGCCGGTATTCAGGCTACTTTGCCCAAAATTTAGCCTTACACTGGGATGTCAATTATGTGGTTCATAATTACCCTAATATAGGAACGCAAAACTATTTTGTCCAGATTCTCTATGGTGAAGAAGAAAAAAACAGCCCAAATGAATAGCTTTCTTTTATACAGAAATTTAATAATCACTGCAGAGGAGCGATTTTGGAGCATACTGTACTTTTAGGCTACAAAGCTCAAAACTTCATTCTCCATAGTGATTATTTACTCTTATTTCCCCCACTGCTAAGAGATTTTGTACATACTTTACATCACTCAATGTATCAGCTGTCTCATTCAGGATATTTTGCTGTATTGTCTGTAACAGAAATGTACAACTAATATTAGAAACAAACAGAAAATATAAGAGAATGTCCAGTACCAGTGGCAACAAATTATTTTGGTTCCATAACTATCTAAGCCTGAAAATAACTACTAGACAACACATGTGGAGGAATGTTTTTTGAGGAATGTTTTTTTTCTTGAGAATAGATAGTTTTCAGCTTCCAAAAAGCACTCCTCCAAATTTGGTGTCCAACAGTCATTTTTAAGCTTGGGATTGATATTAAAATATAATAATTCCCCTTCTTAGCATATACATTATATATACATGCTGGAGTGATCGATAATATTCGGGAAGTACAATTTAACAATTTATGAATGCACAATCTGCAACAAAACATTTTGTGATGCAATATTTGGTTCAACCTGTGTATGCACAAATAATCAATTCAATATTAAGAAAAGGTAAAGCAAACTTAATCAAACGTACGATATTGAAAAATTAGTCTACCAAACCAATTGAAAATTAAACCTAAGCACATAAAAATGATTTGCATACACATATTATACAGTGTCAAGAGTTTTTTTATATAAGATAAGGGGGGTTCACAATTTTTGAGTTTTAGGTAGGGGTTGACCTATATAGGGGGGGGGCAATTTTTCAGGGGGGGGGGCAATTTTTCAGGGGGGGGGGTCAGAGGAGTGATGCCCACTATGAGTGTTTGAAATATGGCAAAATAAACAATTGGAACATCTTCTTCAAGGTAAAATTATGTCAGGTCACCATGGAGAAGAGTAGTAACATTTCATATCAAGGATAAACACCCAAATTTACATGGCATTAGGATTTCGTGTCCTTATTAGTTGATAAAGTTTCAGGTCAAATAAACAATTGAAGTAATAATGAAATAAAGATTACATATTCAAACAATTATTTTTTTTATTCTTCCTCTGTTGAATTTGTGTATCGACATATTTCTAATTTACATTGGGAGTAATTACTAATGTTATAAAAATCAACTTCTCAAAATCTTTCTAGGTCTTCACTTTTGAAAATATTCCTTTTTGCCAATTTTTTTTACTCAGTTCTGAATTGACAGAATCGAAAAAAATTTGGACAGCGGTCTCGTAATATTGCCTAGAATGCCATACCTTTTTGGTCCATTGGCCCGAAAATGCTATTTGGACCCTGTTTGCCTAAAACTTGGAACAGAGTGGGCGAAATCAAAACATTTAATGAGTCCTTCTAAAATATTGCTATGAATGCACCAAATTTTCCACGAAGTGAGAGTAATAGCCCATCCAAACTTTGTTTAGTGTGCTAAAAATCAGTGGTTGAAATAAGGGCAAATAACCAAGGTGGGGAAGCAATTTTTCTCAAAAATCCCTCCTCCACTGTGATCATTTACTCTTATCTCAACCACTGAAAACACTAACTACCCAGGCTTATCTGTAGATGTTTTTGTAAGAACAACCTGTAATATTTCACTTTTGCAAAACAAAAGCACTTCTTTCTTTTTCTTTTCTTGGAACAATTCGTCAAACGATATCTTAGCAGCAGATGCTGCAGGAGCGTAATTGTCAAACAGTGACATTAACCAATTTACTATGATATACTTTAAATGAGGTGCTAAGTTTCGACCAGATTTTGTTGCCATCTGATAATGTGCTTGCTGAGTTGCTTCTCGTACTCGATGATCAAAATCCTGAAAGAGTGCAACAAAACACTCAATGTACTTAACCTAAAGCTGTCGCGGTATAGAAAGTTCAATATCGATATCAAGGACTGAACTATCGATACAATCACAATATCGGAAGGGTAAAAATGCTACGTTCAATATCGCGATATGTCGATATGAAATAACGATAATTCATATTTTTCAAAATTGAACATTATAAGCTGTTGATTGAGGATTGATTTTTCTCCGTATCTAATTCTGTATTTTTTCAGGGTTTTGAGTTTCGCTTAAGCCCATAGGAAAGTGCTAAGCGTCACCGGAGATGTTTGATGAAAAATGAGAGTGTGGTATTCGTGCTGTTTTATGTAGGACATTAATGGATATTAACTTCTGACAAAAACCTGTTCAAAGTCCGCAGAATGACATTAGAACAACGTTCATATAACCGTTGTCTTATTTGGCTGACTTTGAACAAGTAACATATTAGGCATGAAGATAATAATCGATATCGTTGAAGGTTGTTAATATCGATATATTGATGGGATCGATTCTTAAAAATACCATATCGATATTTATCGTCCCACTTCTAATCGATATTATCCCAATATTGCGACAGCTTTAACTTAACCCTTTTGGGATTCCGCCACCCCCTCCCCCACCTCCTTGAGATCTCAAGATTAGCTTAACATACAGTAATGAAACTTGGTAGGGTAATAGCACAACATCTAATAAACATTTTAAAATAATTTTTTTTTGCTGATTTCATCATTTTTTGTCAACATCATCAAAATTCAAACCTTACTATGAATTTTGTTTTTAAAAAGTGTGTATTCTTTCGAAGCCTAGAACTTTTGTTCTAAAGGTGATTTTTACATTCTGTTTTAAGATTCAGAAAGGTAATACTATGTTTTATATCATATCTTCCGGGTTTATCACAAAATACTGTAGTTTAGTCAGAATAGGGCGCCAAAATTAGCAAAAATTGAAGATCACGTGCCATAGCTATAAAAATTTCCAAAAATGTGTAAATTAGGATTATACTAATTGTGACAAAGTTTTAAGACTCCAGTGTTTACACAAAAAGCGTTATTCGAAAAAATATGGCACCCCGGCGGAATTCCCCCCTAGCCCAAATAGGCTTAAAGGAGCTGCACACTATTTCAGTTTAACCTTTTTCACAGAATCAAACATTAACCTGTGGAAGAGGATATTTCAAAACTTTATATATCAAAATGATTTTCAAGCAAAAATAAGAAAGAACGTTTTGTTTTTTTACCACCTGTCAAAAATATGGTTGCTAGGGGAAATTATCCCTAATTACTGAAAAAGGTTTTGTTTAAAACAATCCTAGATAAATTGTAGTAAGTCATAACAGCCATTCATTTAAAAGTTATGAAAAAAAGTTGCCTAGCTATATTCTAATTTACTACAATGTTTTGAAAATAATTGATTACCATATCTTATCACTAATAAAATGACATTGAAATTCTTATTTTTACCCATGGGGCACAAGTGAAACTAATTGTGGATAAACTTCACTTTCCTCTCTTAAAACAATACAAAGTAATAGGTCACTGAAGTTAGAGAAAATACTTAACAACAAAACATTATATACATTAGTAAGCCTATTGTATATTCTTGGCCAAAAACTCAAAACTTTGTTGATGATTTCGTTATCTTTTTCTTTGCACAAAGTAGTAAATTCTTGAATTGCCTATAATGGTATAAAATAGAGCATGAATAATTTATTTATCCTGAAACATCAAGATAAAAATAATAAACAGCAGACGGAAAAGCACTAATTGAACTGTGGAGGATCAAGCCCGAAAATAACTGCCCATCATCACCTGTGGAGGAGTGTTTTTAAGTCTAGTTTTCAGCTCTGCAACTGAAATCTATACCTAAAAAAATATACTCCTCCACAGATGATGATGGTCAGTTATTTTCAGGTTTGTAAAATCGTTGATTGATCATAGGGAATTCAACAAATAATTATTTGATTAATCTTAAAATAAAACATTTGTACTGTATAGATCACATAAAAATGGAATCGAACCTTCAGTTTTGTGACTGTATCCCGTTTAGTCATCTTTCTCAAAAGCATTCGTAAATCACCATCTAGTTCATTCTCATCACCTTTTGTTTGAGGAACATAACCATAATTACTACCAGATAAACCAGAAAACCCTATGAAGCCACCCTGACCTTGATGCATAAAGTCTGCCGCACGACTGCTACTTGAAGGCTGTAAAAAACAAAAATATAGCAGATTAAGTATGAAAAAAACTAAATCTGTCACAAGCCATCTTAAACACTGCTTGAATACAATCAGAATATGTAAGCATCAGAGCAATCCATTTCCATTTATAAACAACCAAATGTGCTGACCAACAGTATTAACTTTTCTGGGCATATATCTGACTACTGTACATGTGTTAAATGAATCTTTGATGTTTTGCTATGACAAGAAAAAACTATTTGAATATTCATTTGAATCTAGAGAGTAACAAAAACCGCATAAATTTTATAAGAGTATATTTACTTTCGCAAACCAATATTTATTCCGTAAGCAGTGATTATTTGCTCAAAGCACTGATAAATATAATTTTACCTTGGCATTTCCTTTAGTTCTCTGGCCTTTGTTTGCTCCACTCATAATATTCTATTTTAATAAAACTACAAATATAAGAACAGATAATACATGAAAAGATTACATACACGAAACACCTGGACTCCAACACAACAATAAAAAACATGTGAAGCGTGGAAATTAAGTAAGACCATATAAGTCTACTACGCTTTAAAAAACAACAACAAGATGGGGAATTGCAGCGCCGTAAGTCGGAAAGAAATAAACAAAGTGAAAGCAAATAAAGAGTCGAAGCATGTGCTTCGATTTGATGTGCTTCGATTTGATTTTTAGAAACCCTCCGGTCATCATGATCGTAGTAGAACCTTTTTAAGCGTTCATATATCAATTATGGGCGGTCAATGACCGGCCGTTATTTCCAGCGCTGTGTATTTTAGAATTTTGGACCAACTTGATTAAACTGACAGCTGTGAACATATAATTGTATTAGGTATTACGGCTAGCGTTAGGTTTTAGGTTCTGTTGTGTTGTAAATACATATGCATCAAGCCTTCAAAATAATATACCTCATTGTAGTTGGTACTAAATTCATGAAAATAATTACCTGTGAAATTTTCCAATAAAACGGTGAATATGGTGAAATCAAAAAACTGCAAAAATTAATATATACCACAAATGATTGATTTAGCCCAGTAAACAAAGTTTAGCTCATGTTAATAAAGTTTTTGCTTACTGGGACATCTGTTATTATCATAACCCCCGTCATTACTTAATACGGTACTTTCCCTCGTCCATGCTTCTTCATAATGGCAGCTGTTTTTTGAAAACACTATGTGATCCACACACTAATGTTTTCAAAGATTTTTTCTTCAATGACTTTCTGCTAGATCGTTTGTTTCTAAATAATAGTTGTTAGTGATGATAAATGTGACATATCTTGAGTTAATACCACTGACTTATGCTTATGGGTGAAGAAATTTACAACTTGTGGGTGCATAAATAAACAATTATAAACGTGAATACCTTAGGCGTACTAATTTTCTAATACTAATTTTCTAATATTTATTTTCGCAAGTAGAAAAAAAATCGTATTTCGCAAGTACTTATTTTTGCAAATGACAAGTTTTTGAAAATTTTGCGGGTATAAATTTTCGCAAATGGTTAAAATGTAAGAAATTTCACAGGTATAAATTTTCGTGAATAGTCAAAATAGAAGAAATTTAGCGGGTATAAAATTCAAAGCCAAATTTAAAACTAAAAGTTGCATATCTTTACAGAAAAATGTTTTTCTTTTACAAGTTTTTAAATGAAACCCAATTCTTCTTTTTGTATTTTTTTGCGTGTATTTATTTTCGCGAACCATAGATTTAAGACAAATTTTGTGTGTATTTAATTTCGCAAATTTGGCTAAAATTTGTTCAATTTTTAGGCAATTTATGGCCGTTATTTTGCTAGATTTGCAGAGCTTCCGGGGGTTTCGCTCCCCGAACCCCTACCAGGGCCAGCTCTGGATCTGCCAGGGGCGTAAGCCTGCCTCCCTGCACTCCCTGCCTATAAAGTTACTAAACTCAATCTTTACCACAAAAAACGGTGGTAAGAAAAAATCCTGAAAAAATGCCTAACCATTGTGAGCTGCTAAAATGCACTGTTGTGTGCTTGTGATACTCACTGTTGTGTGCCTGTAATACGCACTGTTATGTGCTTGTAAGACGCACTGTTATGTGCTTGTAAGACATATACTGTTATGTGCTTGTAAGACGCACTGTTGTGTGCTTGTATTACGCACTGCATGTGCTTGTTATATGCACTATTACCGACACACCATTCGGTGGTAGTAATGATGTAAGGACTATGTTCACACTTACACTGTATCGGGTAGAAATCATTTCGGAATGAATTACATACCGGATAGGCCTTGCATTCACACTATTCCATATCTATCCAATATACTCAGCGGAATGATTTCGTTTTGCTTGTTTTGGTGAAATAGAATCATTTCGGTTTAATTTTCGATTTGGTGTTCACACTTAAAACGGAAAGAGATCGTTCTGAAATAGTTTCTATCCGAGTGTGAACATAGTCTGGATGTGTGAATGATGGGATACATGCGCATCGTACTTCTAAACATTATCTTATATGCTCTTGGCTCAGCATCCTTATCCATTTTCCCCAAATTAATTAGTTGCATAGTAATCATTGTCACTCAGGAACTTTAGCAATTAGCACTGTACAGTATATGCATGATTCAAATTCATGCATATACTGTACAGTATATGCATGAAGTATATACTATACAGTATATCTCCGCTATATCGCTGTAAGAATGTTGAAGAAAACTATTTGTAGCTAACCAATTAGGAACATGGAAATTTACATTTTTAAGGTGTATTATCTCATAAATTTGACTTTTACACGCAAAAAACAACTTCTGTCCGGGATTAAACATAGGAATCTGGTATTAGAAGTCACCGGAGCGAAGACCTGAAGATATTCCGGTAATCCGGTTTAGCTGGTTTAGCCGATTTTGATCCAAGTGGTTTCGAAGGATGCCCTTAAGTTCAGTCCAGCCTGTTATCAATGTACCGCTATCAATGCGAAACAGACAGAAAGGCAGGTAAGAGTGTAGGAAACTGTCCGGAATATATAGGATGATACGCGCGCTAGCTAAATGAAAATATACGCAGCTTAACTCACACACTTTTAACTCACTAACTCACCACCGTTTACTTGTTTGACAGTTCTCTCTGAAACATAGTCGAGAATGTTTGACTAAACGATCAAATACATTCAAAAGTCATGGAAATACAGTCCAAATTCAAGATGGTTTTCAAGACTGCAAGACGCAGAACGATAACACAAATGACGACGGCAGTAATTAAACATACCCACCTTGTCAAGCTTTTAGGCAGTACACATCAGAATCAGATAACCGTACTACCGTAAAATAGAAGCACACTTTAGAACTATACGAAGCTGACGAGAAGGTACAATGTGGCAGTTTGAAAGTAACTGGCAAACTATTACAGCATAAAAAATGTGTCCGTGCCTAATATGCGGCTTAAGTTGCCACATTCTTTCTTATCCTTGTTATCGATACACACATTGACTCACCCACCCACTTCTGGCAAGTTAAGTATTGGATATAGCTTCTCTAAACTTAACCGAATGTCAAAATGCAAATGTCAAAAAAAGAGAACCTTCGCTGAGCTACCTTTGCTGAGATCGGAAGCCATGTTTGTTGTGGATCTACTTTGCTTTTTGCACGTGTCCACCCACGTGCAGTTCGGGGAAAAATATTTTTTTTTATCTACAACTGAACGAAAGCAGCCAACGGAGGTGTTGTGGAAAACGGAGATGTTTTTTATTTCGAAACTATTTTAGAATCTTCTTATGCTCAAAGGTACCCGAAAGCAGCCAACGGAGATGTTCATAAAAATAGGTGTTCTGATAATAATTCCCTAGTGTATGCATGCTTCTTTATTAAAAATAGAGAAGCATGCATAGCTAACTGTCCCTGACGGACCATAAGCTAAATAGTTCCCTAATTGGTAATAATTAACAGCTAAAATAACAAAACTCAATGGTGATCATCAAGTTATGAAACATAATGTGATGAGTCATAACTTAATGATTTTGTTACATAAAATAGTTTTAGTCCTTCAGTCCAAAGCTTACTAGTGACTTAAAGTGGGATGACTACATCGCCTCAATTGCTAAAAGTTCCTCAAAGATGATTGGTTCTTTTTATAGTTCTCGTAGATATCTTTCCCCAAGTTCATTCCTCTATCTCTTCAAAAGACAAATTAATCCAACCATGGAATATTGTTGTCATCACATGACTGTGTCCTCGTCTTAAAGGGTTAGTAGGTGACGGCGTTGGTGAAATCCACCCTCCACGGCGTAACGTGCCACCGTTCGCGTCCACCGTACGTGAACCACCGTTTGAAATAATATTTTACAGACCAAATTTTTCAGATTTTATATTTTGCAGACCAAATATATATAGATATCTGCGTCTTTCTCTTTTCATAAGCATCTGGATATTAATTAACAAGGAAGGCAAATCACGTGTGTAGTTTATTGTTGCAAATAGTCTTTATGAAACTTCTCTGAATGTTCTATTCTATGCGCATAAACCTTCTTACAAATCAGCTGCAAAAATGTCTATAAGAAATTTGTTGTTGTTATTTGTTAGGCAACAACCAATAAGAAAACAAATATCGCAACCTTCTGAAATTCCACCTTGGACTGCTGATGAAGTGAAGACAATTTTCGAAACATATCTATGATCCAGTTATTAAGGAAAGGGTTACCTACATTCTTACGCATTTTGTACAAGCAGAAACTGCAGGCTTTTTTTGTTGACTGGAAAACCGGTCGATTATTTCACTATTGTCATGTTCCTGTTTTTATACCAAAGCGTCTAATGGTGTTTTTTCAAACGAACGTTTTTATCAAGTTTGATGATAAGAATTATAACAGAGTTTTATCGAACAGATAGTTTCAGATATCTCACTCGTGTGAAAAACAATAATAATTAATGTTAATCAACAACCTCGTTCCCAGCGCCGCTCTTCCGTGTTCAAAAAGGCAAGAAGCCCTGGAAACGAGGTTGGTTAATCAATTATATTATATATTAATGAATGAAAGTCTTTTTGCTTTGTTTCTGTGTTAGAAAAATGTTGTATCCTAATTACTCCGGAAGTAAGCCCCAGATAGCCCATAGGCATGGTTTCCGAATCAACCCATGGGCTTATCTAGAGCGCAAATTTTGCGTACCAGAAATACCAAAATATTAGAAAAGTCAGGAAGTTCCCTTTTGTGGGGTACTAGGGCATTTTATTGTGTATCTGCTTCTATTGTCTGTTTTGTTTGCGCTTGCTTCATACATATTCTATTTTCCTTTCTTTTTACATTAGTAAAAATTGAACAAACAAATACTTTTATTAACCAAAAGTACCTCATCAAAAATTACTGTTACTGTTAATTGTGTCCTTTGATCAGAATCTGTTACTGCCGGGAAACGAAACTTAGTCAGTCATTATGTCGTTGAACATGAGATACCTGAAGGAGATCCGATTTTGAAACTGTATTTTTTATTTAGATTTTCTTTTTTCTTCAGATGAGGGCAAAATTACCATTATTATCAGAGTCACAAAACTTTTAAAACAAAAGACACAACAGTACACTATTGAGAGAGAACAAGTTAGGTTAGAAAACCAAGAATTTCGAAGAGTGTATGACAACTATTTATTTGAAAGAACGACCATTTTAAAGTGGTTTCAAATAAAAATGCTAAAGCTATTTAAAGGAAAACTTTAGTTTAACAATAGCAGAAAGCAATTTACCAACTGTATTTGACCTACAATTCACGAATTACTCTTAGTATGTGAAAGGGAAAGATATACTTTCAGTATTTGACAAAAATGTATTTAAAGAAAAAAAAAATACATTTAATATTATTTTCTAAAAAAACAAAAACGCGTTTACAATTCAAATTCATATAGACTAGCAGGCCGTCATTATAAAAATTTCACTTAAAAATAGTGACCCGCTTATGATTAAATCTATATTTAAAAGAGAAGAGAACCAACGACTAGGCAAGATTGCCATGATTACAAGAAACTTTTACAGGTACATCGCGCGTAATAGTAGACGGGGGCTTCCATACGAATTAAAAACATTTTAAATTACACTGTTTTGTTTGATTTGCGCGGCTATTGTGCAATATATTATTCTCAAGGCCAATAGAACTCATTTGCATTGTTCGTCAGTCACGTGTGTTTCAGAAAGTAAAAAATACAGAAAGTAATTTCAAATTTGTTAACCAAAACTTTTTCAAAGTCCGCAGTAAAGACTCTAGAGCAACGTTTTCAATATTTTTTTTTTTTTTTTTTTTTTTTTTCTATTCAATAAACACAAAATTACAAAAACTGAAAAAGGACAAC
>JAULBZ010001168.1:0-23901 GCA_032360805.1 Neoturris breviconis | reverse complement strand
ATAAACCCAAAATTTCATGAATAAATAATAACCAATGTAAAATTTCTCTTTAGATTCAATTATATTTTCGTGGAAAATAAACATCTAAAAAAATTAACTTGCCTTTAGTTAATCTTTGTCTACGAAGTCTTCAACACCCCTCGTTCATCACCATCTCTTTGCCATATTTCTTCGTCGTCGTCTTCTTTCTGCAACAACGGGAGGGGAAGAGGATGATCATACAGAATTCTAGAATAATCTATTTAATTTCATTTCAAATATATACATAACCCCTATAGGTTAAATTTTATGAAACGTAAATTTTCATTGAATTCCAAACATTTAAGTTATTTTTGGTTTTTCAACAAATTCATGGGAAAAAAATGACGAGTTTTATTTTCGTGAATTGCAAAATTGTTAAAAAAAATTACAGGATTTATTTTTGCGAATTTGCCCAAAATTCGCGAAAATTTGTCCCGCGAAAAGTTCTCACATTAAAGTAAAAGTTAAAAAGACGCTTTGATCTAACGACGTTGTTCTACAGGGTTCACAGCACTCAGGGAAAACCAGGGAAAAGTTCAAAAAATTTAGAAAGTCAGGGAAAACCTGGAAATCTCGAATTTTGTTTCAAAATTCAAAGACTCGGGGAAAACGCAGGGAATTTATTTTTTTTATCAAAAAAGTGTGTTGATCACAATTTCAAGATTATTGTTATCAAATTTAGTTTATCTTTCGGTGAAAATACGAAATTTACATAAAAAAAAATAAATGCGTTATGGCGTTAGAGAAAACCTATTTTTTTTTCCTTTAAAATCAATCGTATGTTTATTTTACCACTCAGGTTTTTTTTCTGTATGAATTTTTTTATAAGATATTTTACTCAGGGAAAATCATGTACTTTTTAACAGAAAAGTCAGGGAAAAAGACTAGGAAATCAGGTCTAAACCAGGGAAAAACAATTTCCTAATGTACTGTGAACCCTGTTATAGTAAGCGTTGGTAGCTAGTAGCTACTGGTGATATGGCCACCATGAGTATTTCCCATAGTTCACACCAAGTTTTAAAATGGGAATTCTTTGAATCCCAAAAATATCAGGAAATCACTCTCCGCGCTTTTTTAAAGTTTATTTGAGGTCTCAGTATATTTTTACGGTGACGTCGAAACATTGTCATTGCTGGGCGGTGTCAGATCGTATGAAATTCTTTTCAATCTTTTGTCATTATCTCTCTGCTATCGATATCAGCTTCCAAATAAGGACTTTTTCTTATTATCATGGAATTTTAGTCAAAGTCTTCAAGACAGAATCGGGAAAGTTAACAGGAGAATCGGGGAAGTTAACAGGCATTTTCTGAGCGTTGGATGTGAACCATAATATCTATGTTCAATAAGGAACAAATTAAATCAAGAAAGTGTTTCAAAGAAAAGTATTGATTCAATGATTGCACAGAAACTTGTTCAAAGTCCGAAGCAAAGACATTAGAGACGTTGTTCTAGTGTCTTTACTACCCGTTGGACAGCTGACATAACACTCTTCTGTGCAATTCATATTGAAATTGAATCCAAATTTACTTTCTTTTAGATCTACCATAAAAAGTTGTTTTCGGCCAAAATTTTCAGCTGTTCTTTTTCTAACGCTTAAAAGCACTGGACAAAAACTTGATTGCATAAATTAAATCGCCGCCATCTTGTCATTAGCGTCAGAAAAAACAATTTAACCGCTTTATTTGTTCGCCTTTTGTCCATTTGTAAGGTGATAAGAAATAATAATTGCTCGCCATCATTACCTTGATTATTTACTTAGAGAAGAAAATTTTGTTTCCGTAATTTTAACAAGGCAATTGTTTTTTGATTTACCCAAGGGAGAGAAATTAATTTTAAAGTTTCCTCTTGCACAACAGTTTCTATTATTATGAGCACGTTGTTTAAAATTTAAAAGTAGAATAATAATCTTTCCCTTGGGACGGCTTGAATTGTGATATACATTTCTAAATTTACAGCTGTTTTAATTGTCACATGTTTCAATAATTATTGCAAATATATAATGAATGAATTAGCCAAGTGCAACACGTGCGTGTAAGTGTTGTCGTGTCATCCATTCTCACATAAATTATGTCATCATAGTAGTTTTTATATTAAATCTTAAGCATAGGGTTCCAATATACATCATCTCACGTACGAGGTGTCATCTGTACCTCTATCAGTAAGATTTGCTTCTGTCTCGATAAAAGATGGAATCGAATGCTTAATACAAAATATAACATTGATAATTTTCACGCGAAATATCTTCGATTTATGCGATCATAGCGAAATGCACAATACCATGTAAACTGGCATAATTTTTCTATGAACCTTATGCAAAAATTATTCACGCTTCTTGATTTCTTTCATGTGATAGCGCCCTTTATTTTTGTTCTCTCAAATAAAGTGTGATCAAATAAAATGTATGATCAGCCACCCGAGACAAGTGCTGCCTTCATGATCATTTGACCACCATGAAATAAATTAACCAGCGTGAAGCATCAAATTCTGCAGCAAATTCGCCAACTTCATTCCCGCGCATTTACCGCGTGCTTTCGGCAAAACGATATCGTGTATGTAAAGATAGGACGGGGGTCGAAACATTTTACAAAATAAATGATAACAAGACTTTAGCCGTAATTTGTTCTTTTATCGGCCATGTATTTAAATGTTTTCTACTTTTTAAGATGCTCTAATCAAGGATTGCTAACATAGAAATGTAATATTACAAATGCCTCCTGTATAATATGAGTCTAGAAACACCGATAACAACTCGAATAAAAAAGAATAAAACCTTATCTCTAAATACTAAATTTGATAACGGCTTTCTTAGTTAATATTACTTAATGTTTTCTCACAAAATATCCTTGCTTCTCTTCTCATAATACTAAAAATGTCTCGAAACACAAAACTTTATTTGCCAAATTATTAATTCTCGTCGATATATATTACCCCCGTAGTTTTTAAAACTTTTGAAACATTGCTTAATATATCCCCATGGGAACCATTATGTAATTGCCAATTTTCCGTCGCGTCGTTGTTTTTTATAGATTCTCTTTGTTTCACAACCTCGCTTTCATCATGTCGTATTTCGTATTCGTTTCACAACATGTATCGGCTAACGACAACGAAAACAATCGCTCTAATTATGCGTTTAATTCTATTGTTTTAACCCATAGAGATCTGAATCGTTATATTGTTTTTGATTTCTTAATGACGGCTATATTCACGACGCCTTTTCAATGATTCACTGACGAGAATATAAGTAGACATGGTTCATTGAACTTGCACACAGAATAAATTGTAAACCAATGAGACAAGTTACTGAGAGAAGATCGGCCGGTAATCGACATAAACAAGAAGAAAAAAGTATAAGCATTCGTTTTATATGAAGTTAGAGTAACAACATAAACTAAAAGAAGAAAGAATAAGAAGAAAAATTTAATAATATACAACAGAGTTTTAGTAAAGATATATTTTACGTGTTGATAAAGTTCAATGTTTTGAATATTATTCAAAAGTTCACAAAAAGCTAAGTTTTTATTTTCGATCTCATAAAAATCGCCACGATAACGCGCTTACATAGTTTTCGAATAAACAGAGACTACATTAGGATGGGTTCTAGAATCAGTTCTGTGAAAAGAACCACAGATACGTTTAATAACGGCAAAGAAACTAAAATCAAACGAAGACTGGGAAAGCATGTTGGTAAAAGAGATATATTAAATCATAATGAAAATTACTTTCCACGTCCAGCTAAACTTGAAATATTACTAGACCGTCCACCAGCTTCAAGAAAAGTACAAGAAGCACATGGTTGGAGTAATGAGGATAGAAGTATGAACGTATATGTAAAAGAAGACGATTGTAGGGTATCACATAGACATCCAGTAGCACAGAGTACTGATGCTATAAGAGCTAAGGTCGGTTACTCTAAAGGACTTCACGTATGGGATTATACATGGTCTACACGTCAACGTGGTACGCACGCAGTTGTAGGTATAGCTACCAAAAAAGCTGGTTTACATTGTGCTGGATATCACTGTTTAGTCGGTGCTAATACAGAAAGTTGGGGATGGGACTTGGGTAGAAATAAATTATTTCATAATGAAAAAGTAGTATCTGCACAGACATATCCACGAAATTTAGGTTCAGACGCTAGTTTTATTGTTCCTGATACTATACGATGTATATTAGATATGGATCGTGGTGAGCTTAGTTTTGAAGTTGATGGACAATACCTTGGTGTAGCATTTACTGGACTTAAAGGAAAAACTGTATACCCTGTAATATCTGCTGTGTGGGGACATTGTGAAGTGAAATTAAATTATATTGGAAGCTTAGATCGTAAGTATTGGAAATTATTTTGTTTGGTCTTGATCTTAAAAATGGTTTTGTTTTATAGTTCAGTTTTTTTTTAGTTTGTCTCTTCATGTCATTTTTACATGGAATCATATTTCATAACACATTGTTTTAATGATGATGTTTTTCGTTCGATGTTTTCCTTAATGACAGCATTAAACCCACATACATAATCGAATCTGTTGTTCTTACTTAAAAATTCAATTTCCGCTCGCCCTTACTCACACATTTAATCAAAGTAAAATTCTAAACGTGATAATATTAACGTTAGAGATGCTAATTTTTACTCGCATTTTATTCCACAGTTCGTGTTTTAGATTTATGTTGATCTTATATAAGGCAACTTTCTATTCTAATAAAGATTTAACTTTAATAGCATTTTCGTGTTTTGATTCTTTTTTTGACACGATACACTTTCTTATTATTTTTACTTATTGCTTGGTCATTTGTTGTCCCTGCTGATCAGTTTCAGTTTTTCAACGCCATATTATAATCATTTCAAATATGTTGTTTATCAATATTTAATGAACATCGCGTGGTTTTTTCTTCTCTAATTTTCTTTGATTCATATTCTATATAACTGAAAATGAAAACGAATGAAAACAACTATGCTAGCACGAATGTTCTAAAACCTGTGGATCTAAGTGAAAAAAACAACAGTTAGGCGCTTAAAATTAAAGTATGACGTGCTATCTTGCTCATGTACATAATCAACTTAATGACGTATGTTATTTAAAAGACTCTCATACAGTGCTTTATTAAAGGTTTTTTAAGGAATAAAAACTTAATTTTGTGAAATAACTAACAGTTTGAATCTATGAGTAAAAATAGTAGGAATGTGTTATTCTTACGTCAAAAATACAAAATATAATTGTCTTTTATTATTGATTGAGAAAATATGTATAGAAAAATCTGAATATTGAAATCGTGTGACGTCAAACTAGTTTGAGCGAGAACGTGCTCGCATGAAATTCTTTTTAATTCTACTTATCAATATCTCTCTTTTCAAATCATATTTTGGCGGGAATACCGCGCAATAGAGACATATTTTTTTTCACCCGATGTTTATATTTTATTAAACAAAGACCCTTATTGTGTGTTCAATCTTTTCATCAAGTATTTTATTCGGCCTGTGTTGTTTTTTCGAGAACGTCTGCTATAAGTAAGAACGTAATATATTAGACAAAAGATTTATTGTTAGCTCGAATGGTTGGTTTGATAATCTGCTCTTGTGAACACCTTGTTCCACACGTGCTCATTAACGCATAGCAATAGATTTCAAGTGAAAACTAATGTTTTCTATACAATGAATGGCCAGGAGAAATAATCTCCTTTAAAGGCAGCTGTTAAGAAATTTATTAAGACGGTTAAAATAAAAACATAATGTAACAAGTAAAAATCCTCGACAAGGAAATTTTACTCGCTTTCCCAATAACATTACCATTTATAACATTTTAACTCGCTAAAAATTAAACCTAAAAAAAAAACACTTTTTTTATTGTTCCGTTCATAACCTGCAATGTGTTTTTAATATTTTTTTCTCCCTATTGTCATTGTTTATATGTTTTGTTTATTTCTATCTCGGATGTTTAAGAATTTAGTGGCGTTTGATCTCACATATCAAAGGACTCTCTATGAAATTGTTGACCATGCTCTTACTCGATCAGACTCAATTTGTCTATGTTTAGTGTGATTATGACGTCACAATAGACCGGATGGCGATATGATAGTATTTAATTTTAATTTGTTATTATTATTCGTGACAATATTTCTACCTTCTATTCATAGCTGAACCTTTACCGTTAATGGATTTATGCCGTCTAAAAATACGACAAACCGTCGGAAAAGAACATCTGACGCCGGATACTCTTGGGAGTTTTGATATACCTAGACAACTTCAACAATATCTTGTGTATAAATGGTGAATTGACTCGAAAGATGTTCCCTAGATATTCGGGCGGTGATTACGCCCGCAAATGGCGTTAATAACCACGAGATTCATAGAACGACTCAAAACGTGAGGAAAATAAACCAAACTGGAATTGGCGACACATGTCTGTTATTGTTTAAAACATTCAATAGATTCTAATGACGAACCAAATTAGCCAATATACTAGAATCATAATCATCATTCACATAGATATAAATTAAGATAAAACTGTTCGGAAGTAGGTTTGATCATTAACTCAGCACTCATCCTGCGTTTAATTGGATGACTTGTTGTTCCATACCAATCAAGTACTGACTCAATCATAATATAATATGCTTCATTTATCATACATGCCAAAATAGTGATTTATGTAAGAAAAAACAACAACAACAGTAATGTTATAATAGCTTCGATTACCGTAATTTCCCTTCTAACTATTTGAATAAACCAGTGATTGAAATAAATAATCACTGTGTAAGAGGATTTTTGATCTTCTTCAAAAATCCCTCCACAGTGATTATTTGCTCTTATTTCAAACACTGATGAAACCCTATTTTCTCTTTACATGTTTACCCATTTACCTCCATTCCTCGACAGACAGCCCCATTTTGATTGGTAGAATAGCTCACAATTTAGCCACGATATGGTTTTTCAACTAGGAAGAGACAATGAACCTAAGTCAACTATCGGTTTCTAGGTAATTGATTGGTTTCTTAGTAGAAAAAAAGTAAATTACAAGTTCGTTGACTTGTCACACCCTTCTTCGCAATGACATTATTATAAAGAGAAAAGTAATTTATACATGTAAAATAGTTATTATGATAATTTATGTCGAAGCAAGCAAAAAGTTATATATTTATTATTTTATTCTTTGTTTTTTAGTTATATTTTAAAGAATTTACGATAGATTAATAGCGCTGGGAATAAGACAAAATAATCACTGTGTAGGAGTGATGTTGAACACGAAGCTATGCTCAAAATCATTCCCTACGCAGTGATTAATTGTTTTTATAACCGGTAATGATATTAACAGGAATCAAAATAAGTCATTTATAGTATCCGTAGAGGAGAGTGCTTGTAATGATTCCGTACTCTTCTCCACATATCCTAATTTTTGTTTATTTTGACCTCTGTTTAAAGTTTAATATCAGTTTAGAGTTTCCCATACATTTTTTTAAAAACCAGAGAACACGGGATTTTTAAAGCACGAATATATAACAAAGGGAGTTAGTTGTCTTTCTCACACTTTCTATCGTCTACAATTAAATGATGATGAAAAGAAGAATGAACACGTGTTCCCTTACTTCTTTGGTTAAACATTTTCGTTCTTCGGGTCCAAAAGTACATTTTGATAGAATTCTAACCAGAAAATAAAAATTGATTATGTTCTTCGAAAAAGTGCTCTTCGTTGCATGATAAATTCGTAGTTGATCCTATAGATACTTTGAGTGTATTTCTTTCGTTCGATTTTTTTTCTATGACAGCATTTTTCTTCAAGGTAACAAACGATTTCTTCTTTGAGAGATTTTTATTTTAAATTCCGTTTTAGTTTTTGCTATGCAAAACTCTATACATTTAAAGAGATATATTATTATTGTCAACCTTGTAGGATTTTTTACAATTTACAATAAGGAGAATTGTTGAATTTATACAAAAACATGAAAGTTGTCTTTTTGATCACACTATGGTCATTTCTTGGTCATGATGGTTAAGTTCTTGGTCATTGGTTGAGAGGGATAACTTATTAGTTTAGGCTTTGGCCTTCATTCCAGCACCAGAGTTAACTCTGAAGTACCAAAATATCATCAGTGTTTGAATTTGAATGCTCTTCTCCGCAGGTGATTGCCATAGTGAATTTTGAGGACTGAAATGTGAGCAAATAATCACTGTGGATGTTTTTCAAACATAGCTTCAGGTGTATTAGGACACCACCTATGGAGAATTTTAAACTACTCCACATGTGCAACATATTTATGTGCATATTTTCATAAACACCCTTAATTGTAAGCCGAATATAAGTATAAACACAAATGTTTTCCAATTTGAAACTTAATCGCTTGGTAAAATGAACGGCATGAAAAATTAACGTCGATTTTTTTCTTCTTTACTTGATTAATCCAATTTTCGGTTATTGAAGTAGTTGTCGCTTTTAATTAACAAGTGGTAATAACAATAATGGATTATATATACAAAAGATATCGCAAGAGAACAAGCAAATAGATTGCATCTAATTACTGCCTACTTACCAACAGGCAATTATAAAGTTGAATAGACCTAATAAAGTTATCCGTTCAAACAAAACTTATGTATTATATCCATCGGAAACATCCATGACACACTGTCTAAAAATATTCAACAATTCAATGGCAAGGAAGTGACAACTAAAAGTTAAGTTAATTTTTCTAAGGCCGAAAGTATCATTTTTTCATACCTCGGCGAAGGAGAATGATATGCTGAAAAATTAAATAGTTATTTAACTCGGAAATTATATTTATGTTTAAATTACCGAGTAACGAAAAATTAGTTAACTCGGGTTATGATGTCATATTTCGGGCTCCATAACTCGGGATTTCCGAACCTCAACACGTTTCAGGATGTGACAGCAGTAAAATTCAATTTTATATCGATAAATTGTCTTATAAGGGCATACGTTGCACTCTCTCTTTCACGACCGCCATTAAATGATTGGTTTCGGCTGTATTCATTCAAACTTTCATATGTTATTTTCTCATATTTGTTAGCTTTATCAACCCAGTGGGCCCACGACGTCGTTTTTCCGTTGTGACGACGTCGTGTGCCGGCAGTAAACCGCGCTTTATTTACACCTTCAAGAAGCGTTAGGTACGAGGTTGTGAGATTCTTACTCTTATTCGGCTTTAATACAGTTATTGTAATATGCTACTTTTGTACATTGTTGTCTGAAAACTTGTTTGCTCCTTCAAAGAAAAGCATGCCGAAATAAGTGACGTCTGTGCATCGGCCGAGATACATCGAGACTATTCACGAATGCTAATACCGAGCTGGAACTATAGTTTGTTTATACAAATACTCTACTCGATCCCAGCAATATGTCAAACCAAAATACGAGGAATTTATGACAATGATCTCAACCTTAGTAGCGATCTCGTGTAAACACCGACACAAAGGGATGTAATCATCAAAATTTCTCTATTCAGTGTGATCCGGCAATTTAAAAGTGTGTCTTTACAAGCAAAGGCAAAAATGGGAAAACTCATTTTATCCATGTATTTTAGACGGTTCTAGTCAAACCATTTTAAAGACATTTGGTCTAGCCAGAAGTTAAAATTATTCTGCTTTTCATGTCAGACATTTCTTATCGATTTTTGTACTGTTATGTTATAGAAGTTCCAAGAGAGAGAGGAAGTTTGTAAGTGTTTTACACGAAAACGACAAATTCAGAAGCTTTTAGCTAGAAATATTTTTTGCGTGGATTTATTTTTGTGAAGGTCAAATACTTTCTGTAACAAAACAACCTGCGAAAAAATGCTTAAATAAACTACTCATCTTAAACATGCGTGAACTTAATTTTGAGTAGTTATTTTTGCCAATTTGCCAAATATTCGCAAAATTTAATCTTTGCAAAATTTATCACCTTGCGTATTGCAAAATATTGTTTTTTCTAGTTACCGTGGCAACCATTGTTTAGTTGAAATATTTTACCATCATTGCATGTATATAACAGGCCAAGTCTTACAACAAACGGTTGCTTAGGCTTTTAACGTTTGTGTGCGTTTTAGGTCCCAGTTGCTAAAAATATTGACCGTTATAATATATTGACTGCTGGAACTAATAATTACTTACAAACTTTAAAGATTAGAAATAAATATTTTATCCATAATGACCGATTCAGATGTATTTCGCTGATAGGTTGTCTAATGGCTGTTCAACAGCAATCGAAAATGTGTTCTGAACAGGTAGAGAATCGGTACGGATAGAAAATTAAGGTGTTCTAAGTTATTTGCTACCTTAAAAGTCTTAATTTTCGCGGGGTTTTAATTTTGCGAAGGCCAAAAAAAAACTTTTTTTAAGGGTTTTTAATTTCGCGAATTCGCAATTTTTGGAAAATGAAACTACTTTACTCTTATGAACTCAAGACACTGGCATTTAGAAAAGGATATTTTGCGCAAATAAAAACAACATAATTCAAGGGATGTTCTATTCAAATAAAGAGAATGCGTTTCCATAAATCTAACTCCCACCCGTTTTCAAGTTTTTAATTTCGTGATCAAAAGTCGCGAAACTTTAGACTTTTAAGGTATTTTAGTGTCATAAAGTATAGATAGCATAAAGATACAAACATGGAGGTAGATATATAGAAGTTTTTATCTCCTGTTCATTTCTACCTCCATGATACAAACAAGAAATCATCTTATCAAAACTACAAGAAAAGGCATGATCATGAGAGAAGAAATTACCAGCGTAAAAATCAAAACAAACCGGCAGAATACAATGTTTGAACGAAGCATAACTTCCACTAGCCTACATTTATGGCCATTCGCTCAGCCGCTCGGTCTATAACCAAACGAAGATTTTTCCATACGATTTATATGACGTCAGAACAGCTGCTTTCAGATTCTGAAAAGCAATTCGCACATGCACCGCTCGGCCATAATAAGCCGCTTTTAAAACCGAAGGCAAAATGGCGCTCCCAAAAGGTTCCCATGTTTTTTTATTATTCTTTTTGGCAGCAAAAAGGGGGAAAAGTGAGGCATAACAGCATCTTTTTTATACATTTTCTATAAGATATATACCTAGGTAATGCTTATAGATATGATTAAACCGAATACAAGCTCGAATAAGGCCACAACAACTAAATTCCCCCCTCACACTTTTAAAACAGTTCTATTGAGCTTTAAAAACATAAGAAAACATTATCTAGACCCCACCAACTGATGAAAGATTAAAAAGCGCAATTAAAAGTTTATTTAACGCTGCATCGCGGAGTATAAAACACAGAAAATACACGAAACAAGCTCTTCGAGTTTTCGTTTTGAAAGCGTATTAATTTTCGCAAGTAAAAGGCTGGAATTTACTTGAAATGCAGTGAAAAAGAATTCATTTAAAATTTCAAAACAAAATCCCTACTATGATAATGACTAGAACAGGAAATTTCTTTCCCAATTCGAAATATTTACATAATTTTTTCGACATACGTCTTTTTGCTGGTATTATATTACTCGTACTAAAAGACATGACGCTTAAACAGTTCTCGATACTTATTAGTACCATGAATTAATTAAAGAAACGGAATATTCAAGTTTTGCTGCTATGTATTTCAGTGAATGAGGATGCATACACATAAATAAACTCTCGCTTAAGCACACTGTATCAACCCTTTTCTGTCTCAAAGTGAAAGACGTCACAAAGAATAAATATCGCAAAAAATAAAATTGCAAAGAGGAACCAATGTATGAGTTTTGCAACCCGTATTCAGCACTCTCTTTTGTAAAATTTGATTTTTGAGAAACTCATTTTTGGGAGTTTTCAGTTTTCTCGATACAGCTGCAAGGATAAAAATAAATACAGTAGCTACTGTAGTAGCTACAAGGCAAAACGCCATCTCATTGGTAAAAGCTTCCCAGGCGGCTCACGTCGTCTTGTCATGTTGACACAACGCAAAAACGACGTCGCAACGTCGCCGTTTTAATAACGCTATTTTGACGTTGATCTGACGTCGTGTGGCCATTGAATAAGTTATGTAACTTTCCACGATTTCTCTTTCAAGTTTTGTAAATGTGTCAAAGAATGTCTTCTCCACATCAACCACAGAAAACCAAGCACTACGCATGCTGCGGATTCTATGTAATAACCATCAACAAGCGTTGCACATTTACCACCAGCTTCATTGCATATCTATAAGTATGAAGATTATAATTATGTGACGTATATTTACGTATTATTACGACGTGACGTCTTTTCCGACGTTGATTATCAGCTTCATTATAAATCCAAGTGCAAAAAGAGCAAAGATATTTATGCTTCTGCGGAATTAAATTTCACGACAGAAAAGTAGAAATATAATTACGCGATTTCATGACATTTCTTTTGATTATTTATTTAGAAAAATATGAATTTATAATAATTTTCCATGAAATAAATTTCGATAGAAATTTCTACTTCTAGCTTATTCGCAGACCTCAACATACGCACGACAGAAAAAAAAACGAAATCAAAACTCATTTCAAAACTGGCAGCCTTCAGTTGCAGAGCGAGTCAAATTTATTGTTAGCATAACCCTCTTACAACTGGTGGCAGTCACTTCATTAAACATCAAGCAATCTGGTCTATATATGTATATATTTCTGTCACAATCAACACTGCTGACTATCCAACAACGAATCATTTATTATCACTCGAACTTTAGTTGTCGAAAACATAATGCTCAAATTGAAAACTTATTCTTCCTCTAAAAAAACTCCCATTAAATTTCGCACCCTTCACATTTTCGCGTATCTACTCGTAAATGTTTCCACGCACCTTTTATTTAAAGTAGATTTTTTTTTTATAGCTGATTATTATTATTTGTTATTACAAGCAAAACAGCGAAAACAACAAATTGAAGACATAGCGAAATGTTCCAAGAAACAAGGAGTAAGATGATTCAAATGACTACAGTGATTACAGACCAAAGGATAAGAAATTACAATACTAGAGAAGGAGAGTGATACTATAACTATATGCAAAAAAACACGTTTTTTTCTTTAATTTTCACGCACCACTTATGCGCGAAAATTAACACAATTTTCTGGCAGGTTAGCTGCGCGAAAATAAAAAGGACGCAAAAATATATGGGAGTAAGGTAATGATTGTTAAACAAGATAGCTGTCATGCAGCTACACTATATTATCGAAGAAGAAGAAGTTCTCTGGGAGCATAACGCTTTAGAAACCAAACTTCGAGTGATAATAAATGATTAGTTGTCGGAAAGTTAACAGTGTTGATTGCGATAGAAAATTATTACCAATAATGAAGCAGAAAGTTAAATATATTTTACAAGGATTATTTTTCTTGTATATTTTAAGGACCAGATGAATTAGCCGCCAGTTGTAATGCAAGAACCTTAACTCACTCTACAACTAGCAACCGCAACTGGTTTTATAGGCCTCCACATTAATATATTGTCCTACATACAACCTAAAGTTGACACCATTACTGACACCAATACTGACCATCAAACACAGTGACAGCAATAACCCACATAACTTAAAATATGACGATCTACACGGAAGAGGGTTATGTCGTTGAACTTGCAACGGATTGGTTTCTTCAAAATCCAACAAAAATATATCTGTACGGAACTTGCAATGGATTGGTTTCTTCGGGCAATCCATTACAAGATCGTTGACTCAGTACTCTTGTGTATGAGATGATTTCTAAGAAAGTATAAATATGCCTGCTATGTAAGGGACCGTCCCAAAAATAAAATCTATAGAGGAGAGTACTGAGTCAACGATTTTGTAATGGATTGCCCGAAGAAACCAATCCATTGCAAGTTCCGTACAGATATATTTTTGTTGGATTTTGTCAACTTTAGTTGATTTAACCTTACTAAATAAGTTGATTTTGAAGCGAAATTTTGAGATGGTCCCTAATACGTGCGTGTTATTTTTTGTTGTGCATTTACCTTAGATTGTAGTTCATTATTACATGCAGATCCCGTAGTAGTATCACTGATACAAGTTTTCCATGTCAAACCGTCAACAAGATATAACATAAGAGATTTTCCCCAAACGGTACCAAGATTACTGAACGTGTTTAACATTGTCATGTATGTTCCACCAATTTGATGTTCCGCTACACTAATTTTACTATGAAAACTCATAGAACTTACCGCCATTGTATACAACGCAGTCTTAGAGAAAGAGAAATGTACGAGTTAAATAACTACCGATGTATATTGTTGTTTTTATTGGCGTGTAGATGGTACATACATGACAAATATTCATACAACTTGAGATTATATTCCCCAGGCGTGTCGCAGCACATACCTTGTTTAAAGTTATTGCGTTATGCGTGTGTGCGTTTTCTACTGCAACATTTAAATTTTATAAAAATGAAAATTATCCGCACCTTTATTTGCTCACTATTTGCACAATTTGAGAGGACATTTTGTGAAGCAACAACACATTGTTTAGTTGACAATGGATCAACAAACCATAACATTAATGTAGCTGGCCAGTTTCCACCAAGGTTACATATAGTATTTAACATTGTCATGTATGTACCACCGATCTTCGGATCGCTTACTTTAGCAAAGAATGCCATGATAGATACAAACATGCCATATACAAACGTCTAAATAAGAACCACTGGTCGAAATTACAGCAAATGATTACCACGGAGGAGTGACCTATTCACAGGGGTGTTGGCTTCTCAAAGTAGGAACTTGTTGCAATGAAATAACTTCAAGCTATTGCATTGCAACCAATTTCTATTTTGAGCAGCCAACGCCTCGTTTTCATGTATTTGCGAAAAGGTCTAGTCAAGCATAGCTGCCGGCTTCTTGTCTCAGAAAAAAGCAAACAATGTGATATTTGAATATTTTAAAACTACAATCGGCCCTCGATATCTTGAACATCCAAGGAACCATAGCAGTTGTTCCAGCCTGTGAATGTTCGAGATAGCGGGTAGCTATTTAGAAGGTAGTATTTTTGGTTCGAGAAAACGAGATTTTCGAGATGCTGATAGTCAACTGTACCACCACATTGAGTACGGCTAACTCTTAGTCTAAATTCGGGATTAAATTTAATATTTGTTTCAAATTAATTATCCACCATTAATGACTTAATTACCAAATTTCGGTAAAAAAACCCAATTTCTTTGGTTGGGTTAAATGAACACAAAAATCAACAAAAATGAATTGGTACAGAAGTGTGTTAGGTCAATGAGCTTGCAATGGATTGGTTTCTTCGGTACGAAGTGCTCTCCACTGTGGATTTAATTTTTGAGACGGTCCCTTACTAGAATTATGCTTTCATTTCAGGATGATAAGAAACGATCAATTTGGTAATTAATTCAATAATGGTAGATAATTAATTTGAAACACTAATTAATATTAAATTTAGTCCCGAATTTAGACCGACTCTAATACAATTGCAATAACGAATAGCCTGAAAATGCCTGCTAGACATCACCTGTAGAGGAGTCCCCACAGATTATGCCCAATAGACACTTAGGAGCCATCTCCAAAATTCGCTTCAAAAAGCAGATGTTTTAGCAGCTTTAAAGAAGTCAAAATCAATAAATTTGAGAAAAATTAATTTACGAAGAAGAGTGTTAAGTCAACGAGCTTGTATTTAATTGGTATCTTCGGTACGAAGTCGTTGGTTCAGCACTCTTCCCCTGGGAGAATTTTGGAGATGGTCCCTTACAGGGTCGGACAATATGAAAAACAACATACCTGGTGAAGACCATATGCTAACAAAATAACAGCAAAATAATAATAAGGAAATTCTTCTTCACCAGCAGGTCGGACATAATGTGTCCAATAAACTATTACTGCGAACACACAACCCATTAATAAACGAAAAGGTATAGCTTTTTGAAATACATCAAGTGGTCTGGGACCTAAAATATAAATTAAAGGTACGGTATTAAAAGTGGCCCACCAAACCAAGTGAAAATTAAACCTAAGCAAATAAACAAGATTTGCATACACAAATTATACAGTGTATGAAATATCATATATTATTTAAAATAAGTTTGAAGTTTCAGGTCAAATGAACAATTGGAACATCTGTTTCAAGGTAAAATTATGTCCACCTGTTATGTCAGGTTACTGTGGAGGAGAGTAGCGAAATTTCATATCAAGGATGAACACCCAAATTTTACATGGCATTAGGATAACATGTCCTTATTAAGTTGATAAAGTTTCAGTTCAGATAAACGATTGGAACACCTTTATCAAGGTAAAATTATATCAAATCATTGTGGCGGAGAGTAGTGCAATTTCATATCATGGCCTAAAGCACGGCTAAAAAATCACCCCTTCACAATGGATATGAATTGCATACACACATTATACATCATAGCATTATTTATGTACATACAAAATAAAAATAGTGAATACACCTATGTTATGTTATACTATTAGTTGTGCTTTTAAAGGCTATGTATGTTACCCTATAAGCTACGTTCAAACTACACGTATTAGGATAGGATATGCTTTAACCCTATATTTTCTGGGAGGGGGGGAAGCTACCACATTTTTTATAGTAACGTCTGAACCACGTTTGCAATGATGCTGAAACTTACCTAGTTTTAATATAAATCTATTTGACACATATTACCAAAATTTGAACATTATACCTCCAGTAGATCAAAAGATATAGGTCATAACCTGAAACCACCTATTTTCAAGTGGGAAGTCCTATGTAAAAATCGATATCATTATTTTACCATAACTTGTGTTAAAGTAATGCTAATGTTACGAAACTTAGTGAAGTTACTTAAAATGACAAAATAAATAATTCTCATAAGTTTAGTTATGTGACAAATCCGTTTTCCCCGATCTTTGCGATTTAGTAAAAAAAAATCGGATTTTCGGATTAAAAATTTTGGTATTTTTTTAACTTTTTCCCCAAAAACCCAGAAGCTACAAGAAAGAATATTTCAAAACCTACCCAAACCTGCAAACAGAATGAAAAAAGCTTTTGTAGAACTCTTTTAAACAAAATTCTAGGAAAGTGGTTTTTAAGAAAATGAGACATTTAAAATCAATTGTGATGACGTCATCAGTAAAACATATTTGGTACCATTTTGTCCCTTTTGTAATAGACTAGAGAATAGAACAATGTAGCAGAAGAATTCATTTTCTTTATTATTCATTGTCTTTTTATAAGACATTTCCCTGCGAACTGAAGAGTTCAGTAAATACTCAATTAAAGCACAGTGAATCGTTTGTGATCAGCATCTTGTAGCGAAAAAGCCAAACTCTCATCCTATGTAACGGTTTTTCTGCCTTTTCTATATTTACTCAATAACCAAGTGGGCAAAAAACCTGTACAAAGTCAGCAGTAAAGACACCAGAACAACGTTGAAAAGCTTGTTCTAGCGTCTATACTGCTGACTTTGAACAAGTGTTTGCCCATTGAGTACACTGTATGGCTAAATTTCAAGAACAATGCTTATTTCTACTTAGACTCTAGTTATCATTGTTTATTTTAATTTGGATGGAAGTTTGTTTGGGACATCTGCACTATGTTTTAAAAGTTCTGGTAGAGAGGGGGTCTTGAAAAGTTGACGTCAAAATTGTAAGGGGTCTAGAAAGTTGACATATAGGTGGGGGTAGGGTAAAATTGGGTGACGTCAATTGCGAATATTCTCTTGCTATTAAATTGATGTGACGTAAATTCCTAACATTCTCTTGTTATAACAATTGATACCAATTTAAGTTCAAGAGAAACAGACTTTTTTTATTACTAATTTTAATTGGTACAGCTATTTTCGTGATGACTCTCTAAAATACAAATGTGTTTTATTAATTATTTAGTGTACCTTGCCGAAATTCCTCTCTTAGTTCGATATATGTCTTTAATGGAAGACTGCAGGTCTTTCCTGTTCACTTTTTAATGGAACATGGTACATTTGAAATCCATTGGGAAAGTTTTACTTTCTGATGACGTGTAGCAAAAACTGTTGACACCAGCAAAATATATTTAAAAGGGTATTGTGCCTATAATCGTGATGTTTCATCACTCCAGGATTTTGTAGTTCAGAGAATTTTTTAGGCTCCAACATCCCCCTGGATAATATTTGCTACCAAAATACTCTGGGTAAAATAGGGTAGAGATTTGTGGCTAGCAAATTTTTGCTGATTTCACGGTTTTTGAGCTATCCACGAATTATAACATCCCTGAATTTACTACAAGACTGAAGCAAAACTCCAATCTCACTCCTACACAGTGATTATTTGTTTACTGTTCTTATCTAGCCTGGATAGGGCTTCATTAGTAAAAATAAGTATTTTTGAATCGCACTCATTGGGATCCTGTAAAAATAAATGTTAAACATCATACCAGCAGTGAATTTACTAATAACAAGAGGTAATAGGATTTGTAGTGGGACCAATGGAACCGCTAATAAAGCTAATGTTTCTCTCTTAACACCAGCTTCAATTAACTTTAAACCAGTAACTGCATCCGCCGCTGAAAAGCCAATCTAAAACAAGAGATAAAACTGTTGTGGAAATATTTCCCTTTCCGAGTATGTATATTTATTTACTAACATATTTATTAACAACAATAATGACCCCATCCCCCCCAGCACCCCCATGTATAACCCATGGTTAAAAAGGAGGATATACAATATGATACTGACACAAATTGTGAGCTACCAAATGCTGTAGAGTAAAAAAGTAAAAAAATAATAACAAAATAACATGTATTTCTTGTCTTTTACATTTCTTGTTGCGCCGTATGTATAACCCAATCAATTTCTTACCGAAATCATGGACCCATAAATAAGCCTCCCCTGGCGTGTATAATCTCCCTGAGTATAAACTCTTTGAAATGTATATATATATATGTGAACACAATGAAGAGCAATACATAACTGTACATCTCACAAACCCCTGCAGAAGACATGTTTCGCCAAATTCACGGCTCATCAGTCCTGCTTGGGCTGCGAGACAGTTATGCATTGCTTGTGGTGACATCCGCATGTAAGAAAATAAGAACTTACCTTAACGGTTAACAATATAATAATGAGTTGTTTTACAGATGGTAATTTAATAATTTTCAATAATAATAAATATGTGCCAATAATTCCATGATCTTCCACATCTTCGTCATCATTTTCATGTTTGAAAATCCAGACCAATGTTGTTGTCAAAAGAAATATACAACCCCAAAAGAATAAAAAGCCTAAAAATAAATATTTCATTCCATATTTAATTAATGAACTCGATGTTGAAAAGTATCTCACCAAATCAAGCAAAAGTTAAACCTAACATATGGAAATGATTTACATTACATAATATCATAGTTCTATCTACCATATTCCTTCTATTGTTTCCGCCCCGTTTTCGAGCCTTTATCATTTGTACATTTGACTCTTGCCTCTTTTTCTCCCTTTTTGCCCCTTTTTCACCATTAATGTGCAGAAATAACTCCTTTAATTTTTGTGCCGCTTAAATGCGCGAAAGTAAAAGGGGTAAGGTATACACAATATAATGATATAGGGCTCCTATGTTGTCATTGTCATTTATTTAATTATATGCTTATAAAATAGAAAATTATGCTATAAACACATGCCATAAGTATATAGGCTATGTACATATAGGCTACATGTATATACGCTTTACATATATAGGCTATATGTATATAGGTTATGTATAAAAGCTATTTATTATGCATATACTTTGTTATTACATAAAAAAAAATCAAAATAGTGAATTTCCCAAGAGGCGAAATTCAATCTCAATCTTTAGATACAGAAATCCTTACATGTATACAAGGAATCAGGTAGCTAGGCTAAACTTTGATGACTTTGTATACTGTTTTTCTTGGTACTGGGAAAATTATATTATGTCTTATGTTAATCAGACGTGACAGAGATAAATCTGACAAATCAGAAATTTCCTGTCGTATATATACATTGCAATACAATGCCTGAATGTATGTACAGACACATTATGTCTTAGGTGTAAAAATAGAAAAATATTGGTAGATTTCATCTTCTAGACTTTTTAGAACTGTATGCAAATGTAATAATACAAGCCTGGATGTAACGGCCGGACATCACCTGTGGGGGAGTGTATTTATAGTAAAAGCTGAACACTATTCTCAATCAAGGGTACGATATTGAAATTATCCCACAAGACCAACTGAAATTTAAAGGTACAAAATCATCCTCAGATGTTTTTTTAAAAACATTTTCTTGTATAGTCTAGATGAAAGTTCATATTGCTAGTAGCATTATCCTAAAGATTTGACTCCACAAGAATGAATATTCGTGGAGATATAATTGATGAAGTTGTTGGAAATTAGGTATTTTCTATGCTCACTATGTGACTGCCATCTTGTTTGGCCAAACATTTTTCGTTTTCAGAAAAAAAAATTGCTTGTTTCGCTATTCTTGACGTTTTTAGACATTTTGACATGTATATTGAAATTTTGAACAGAAATAGGTGATTTATGTACCATTAAACCTAAGCACATAAACATGATTTGCATACACACATTATACAGTGTTTGAAATTATGTCTTTTTTAAGAAGGTAAAGTTTCAGGTCCAATAAACAATTGGAACACATTTTTCAAGGTAAAATTATGCCAGGTCACTGTGAGGAGAGTAGTGAAATTTCATATCAAAGATAAACACACAAATTTTACATGGCATTAGGATGCCATGTCCTTATTAAGTTGATAATTTTTTAGTTCAAATAAACAATTGGAACACCATTATCAAGGTAAAATTATATCAAATCACTGTGGAGGAGAGTAGTGAAATTTCAAATCAAAGAGTTCAATTATTTTTGAAACTATAATTTTCACACATATTAATTTTCACGCACATCGTTTTGCGCATAATTTCTGTACTAAATTTTGCGCAATCAGTATGGGCAAAACTTAATATGAATAAAGTATGTATTTTGTTTTTCTATTTTGCCACGCGTGTAAAAATTTATTTATATGACTTTCCTCCTCATTCAAAAGTTAATGCCAGTAATATATTATTTCATATCCACTCATTCACGAAAGTTAATTTCTATGAAACACAAAAATTGTCACTTTTTTTTTCACTTGCCAAACAATAGGTAGGAATATTAATCAGAGGAAATCTATTCCCTCCTTTAAAATATTGTATGTATATAACCAACCTGCTAATGTGATTAAGCCAACATCTTGAGGAGTTGAACGAAAATATTTATTACAAAAATTAGGTGAACTGAATGCAAGCAAAACAACATTGCCAAGAAAGTATCCTGCAGTCTGTCCAACGCTATTACATGTTGATGCATAACCAACATTACGCCTCTGTAACATTGTCAATGCCCATCCATCAACAGCTATATCTTGTGTAGCAGCCAAAAAGTTGAGAGAAAAGAATACCACAGTGAGAAAGAGAACATTTGGGACTTCACTTTCCAGTATACTATCCACTTTCTATGAGAAAAATTTATAGATATTACAGTGTTTGGAATAAGAGCAAATAATCACTGTGGAGGAGGGATTTTTGAGCATTGCTTCAGGATTTTTAGGACTTAATGCTCAAAAATCACTCCTCCACAATGATTTTTGCTCTTATTTCAAACACTGCATTATTGATTGATATAAGAACAAATAATCGCTGTGGAGGCTTTGTAGTCTAAGTTATACTGAAAAATGCACAAGTGTCAAAACCAATGACGTTTAAACATCCTTGTTAGATGAGAACTTACCAGATGAAGAAGGAAAAAAGAACACAATAATTTGAATTGTACAAGTACAATAATCTTTTGAATAATTTTAGAATTTTAATTTCTATTTATTTTAACAAACACAGTGTCAGAAAAAAACATTGAGATCACTTCGAAATATTTACATAAAAACAATATAGAGGCATTAAGTGTTCATGCATGCATACGGAGATTATTTTTTTGAAACGAGAATATAGAAAATTCTTTGTAAAACATTGAGACCAATTCAAAATTTTGTCCTAAATCTACGATATAATGATTTTGTGCATATTTATGAAGATTATTTTATTGATTGATTGATTTATTTATTTATTGCAGTGATTATTGATACTTTAATCGGAGAAACTTTCGCGAGAGAAACTCTCGCAAATTTCGCAAATTTTGGCCTTTTTCGCGAAAGTTTATCTCGCGAAAAATTTGAAATCGTTCATTCGCGAAAGTTTATCTCATGAAATTTTGCTAATTTTTCAATTCGCGAAAGTTTATCCAGTAAATTCCAAAGTATTTTCAGCTAATGATTTTCACTTTTTTCAGAAATTTGATTTAAGGGGAGGAAAAGATATGTCAGTTTTATTCTTTTGGGAAAATTTCGGAGGAAAATGGAGGAAAAAGAATTTTCTGCTTGAATCTATTCCGTAACAAAAGAAGAATTATCTAATCAATAATTATGGTATCTGGTTTCTTCCCCTGTTTCTCTTCAAGTCGAGGCTTCTTCGACGGTATTTTGCCACTAAACATGTCACGTATATCAAATGATTTCGTCTCTTTACGTACTGTTATTTTTTTCTGCTTTAATGTTTCTTTGCTTGTCGCGCGATGCTGCTCTTTTGATAGAAAATCAACTTCAATCTCATCCGCCAAGAATGAACCAAGGATAACGGGCAAAGTCGGTTCAGCATAAGTTGCTTCAACAAGCTCCATCACTCGATCAAGAAGCTGAATATTCTTTCGTGTTGGAGACATTTCTACTGTCACTTTACATGAAATTTCCAAGCCTCCTTGAACTAATGGTGATCTCCGATAGTGAGTTGATGTCAAATCTGCAAAAATTCTTGCTCCCCTTGCCTTCGATGCCTTGCATGTTTTTATAGCAAATATATCGAAGGCGTTATCCTCCTCATGAGAACAAACAAGGTGCTCTTCTTTTTTGGGATACCAATATTTTCTGCAGTAATGGTATCCGCGAATCGCTGAATTAAACGTTTTCGTTAACATTGTTGCCATTTTTAAGAACGAACGATGGATCCCAAATGTTGATTTTTTATACGATTTTCGAACTGCATTGAATAACAATTAACTCTCCACCGTTTTTCCTTTTCAATCATATTGTCAGTCTTTAAAATAAAAACCGTATTCTCTGCGATGAAGAGCATTTTGAAAGAGAAGGAAATAGATTCTTTTTATATTTCACTCACACTTCATTCATTCTTTTGTTTTGTTGTTCTGACGCGTCAAGATGTCTTTCTTGTGAGCCTCAATCAAAGAGAAATCACCGAGTACAAAGAAAAAAGATGATAAGCAAAAGTCCAGCAAAACTAAGGAAAAAGAAGGTATTTAAAAAAAAATATATGTCTTACATACTGGTAAAAATATAAAAATAGAATATTTTTATTCACGTTTAATTTTTTTTAAAAAACTTTAAAACAGTCAAGGGATTCGAAAATTGTTTATACAATAACAAAACTTTTGTAAAAGAAGTCATTCTATTGACGTTCTTACTGTTTACGTTTTATTTTAGTGACTTTTCGTTTAAGAAGATCTTTATTTTAATACCTTTATCAAATAAATAGGTTAAGTTGAAAGTATCAACCTAATAATAAAAATGAACAAACAGTCAATATCGGTTTATATTAAGGCCCGGGACAACCCGCGGGAAACCCTTCTAAGCCCGAGGTTTCTAGTACAGGTCGAGCGTGCAAGACATACTAAAATATCTGGTTCTATCTTAAAAAGAAAAAAAGGAGTTTATCACCCTAATCGAATACTCGTTCTTCTTTTTCCAGGAGGTGGTGCAAATACTACAACGCTTGGTGACATCGATTTCTCAACAATGCAAAAAGCAACAGCTTCCAAGCTTGTAAATTATATAAAGTGGACAGACAAAAACCGTTATGATGTCGGCAAATATGCCTCAGAACATGGAAACGCAGCAGCAGTTCGCAATTTTAAGAAGGAATTTCCGAACATAAAAG
>JAULBZ010001167.1:0-23907 GCA_032360805.1 Neoturris breviconis | reverse complement strand
ACTTGCGTTTTGCTTGTGGTGTATATTGCTTGCTAAAATTCAAAAACGTCTCATATTTTATGTGAGGGGTTGTAGATACATCCATGCATGTACAATTTTGCTTTCAATGATATCAGACTGTCATGTAGTCGGTTAGTGACACAACAACAACAGATAAAATGAGAATGAGCTTTAACAAGTTAACAAATTGATTTTATTTCAAGATTCAAGGTATTCGGGGTGGAGACCCTAGGTACGCAAGCGAAAACTTTTTGACAGTCAGTCATGTTGTGATATTGACACAGGGTAGTTAGGAGAAGTAAGTCTATGTCTTATCTTGTAGATAAATATTTCAGAATGAGAGGAGTTACAAGGGTGGACATAAACATCAGACAAACATGAAAGTGAGACTGAGGTCACATGACAACTTTGGATAACTGAGACAAATGTTTACTAACAGAGACAAACACGGTGAAACTTATACTACAACATTGACATATGGATTACTGACATATACAACAAGATTAGATTAGATCAGATTAGATCTATAGGCAGTTAGGCAGTAGGCCATGAGGGGGTTAGTCCAGATTGCTGTAAAGCACTCTCTTATTCATGCTGCTTAAGATCACATGGGTCTTTATGTAAAAAAATATATATCCTTTGTAATGGGGATTCTTCAGGTGGATTTCCTCTCCAACAAGTTTTCTATGGAAACAACATGGGCTGCCAAATTGGTTGTGGAAAAAGATTTCGAACAAGAAAGGTGGATTTTTTTTTTCTTGTTTTTTTTTTATTGTAGAATAGCAATGGGACAAAATGATCAATTCACAGGTGCAACATAGAAATATTTTCTTTTCTCTGGAAGTTTGTTAGCGTGAAAATCCACCTTTATTGCTCTTTTTACTTATAATCTTGTTTTATATGATAAAAAGACCCATTATTTTATGCGATCTTTTCAGATGCTTCTATCATATCCGTGAAGGTTAAAGTGAAAAAACATAAACATAAAAAGTGGACCTTATAATAATGCACTTTCATAAAATATGCAGACCGTTATAGTGAACCAAAATAATCATAAATAAATACCGTCATAAATACCGTATTTCCTCTAATTAGAGTCTGAAATAAGCACCACCCTCTAATAAGTACCTTGCGGTAGGAAGAGCAAAATAAGTGCCACCTTCTAATAAGTGCTCCACCTTATTACGGTATTTTTGCAAAGAACGAAAAGTACCAGATGTGAAAGCAGTTTGTTTTGATTGACTTATCTAATTTTGAAATAAGTTCCACCCTCTTTTAAGCACCACCCTCTAAAAGAGCTGCACTTAAAAGTTCAAATATATTGTGCCCATGTCAGCATTTTGTCGATGACATCATCACAAATATTTTAAAATGGCAAATTTAGCTTAAAATGTGTATATTGTTAGAATTGCAATAAAAGAGTTCTAGACAGCATTTTTCCTTTCTGATTTCGGTTTAAGGGAGCTATTGTGCTACTCTTTAACATAGTTTCCTGGTTTTTAGCAAAAACATTGCAAAAACCCGAAATTATTGCCCAATAACCTGTAAAAAGACAATTTTCAAAATTTTGGAATAAGCAGGGAAAATGAGTTAGTCATGTGACCAAAACTTTAATGTAACTTGACTAAAGGTTCATGTTATAAGTGTTATTCAAACGCAAGTTATCGCAAAATAATGAATCGTCGATTTATATGAGATTTCCCTATGTAGAAATAGGTGACCTCAGGTTATGACATATATTATTTCTTGATCCGCTGACGTAATAGCTGAAATTTTCACAATTTGTGTCTTATAGAGAGTTGGAAAATGTAAAAAACTTTCAATACTATTGCTTTAGTGGTTTAGACGTTATAAATATAAATGGTTGAAATATGGTTAAAGAGAAAAACTTTCGTTAGGAGAAACCAGGGCAATTTCCAAAAGTTTATCCTTGCAAAACTTTTCAAAATCCTTTGTTTGCTAAAGTTTATCCTCGCGAAACTTTTCAAAAATTTTGCATTTGTATTTCACAAATTTTCAAGTTTGCAAAATTTAATCCCTGCTAAAATAAATCTCTTTAAATAATACCGGCAGTCTCAGATATACACTTCCAATCCAGGTGATGTAACATTGACATCATAGAATCTACAAAAAGTATATTTTAAACACCACAACAGGGAGAGTAATACATGAGCGAGTAGTAGACGAGTAGAAGGAGGAGTTAAACTTGTATTGAAAATGGCTAAAGTTACGGCCAAAAGCTTTAAAATAATGTGTCGTTGAATCACATCATTTTTATTTTAGTCTCTACCATTAGCAAGATTGAATAAAAAAGAAAGTAGTTAGAAATTTAATTCAGGCGGAACATCCTCTTGTGATGACATTTGTTTAAATAAACTTGAAACCTTGTTTTTGTTTAGGTGGAAGGTGGCGCATCAACAATTAGGAGTGTTGCATCAAATCTATATAATGAAGAAGGAATCCGAGCTCTTCACAAGGGCTTAACAGCCCGTCTGATGTCAGCTGTCCCCACTAGTTTTGTTTTAATTACTAGTTACGAATTAGTAAAAAGGTTAAGTTTAAAAAACGAATTTAGGTGACAAAATTATTCGCCTAATTATTATTACTAATTTAGTTGTCAAGAGAAGAGCAAATAATCACTGCAAAGGAGTGGCCTGAAGCTATCCTCAAAAATCCTTCCTTCGCAGTGATTATTTTGAGACCATTGTAGTGTCTGTAAATAATATTGGTTTTTATATACAAATGAATTTTGTTATGTTATTTTTTGTAAATCGGGGGTCAAAATAAGAGTAAATAATCACTACAAAGGAGTGATTGAGCATAGCTTCAGGCTACAAAGCGCTCCACAGTGATTATTTACTCTTATTTCGAGCACTGTACACAAAAACTTATGTTGAACAAATTTAGAAGCACAAAATTATTGAATGAGATTATCGAAATGGTTGGCTTCACAAGCCTCAAAATAACTTCACAACTGAAACTGTACTTAAATACACTCCTCCACAGGTGATGTCTGTTATTTCGAGGCTTGCTTATAATAGAACACTTTTTAGACTTACTGTAAACATTATGTTTGTTTTAAAGTTTGATATAATTACACCATTTTTGGCATGCTGCTATCCTTTTTTTTTCTGATTGAAGTAAGTTATTGTTTGTATTTGTAGTAGTCTAAAGCTATCAAAATAAGAGTAAATAAAAATTTGGAGCTTTTTATCAGACAAGGTTAACCCTATTTTACCCTGGCTTTTTTTGACTTGCAAAATATGCAATACTACATCCTTTTATAGGAAAAATCTAAGGCGTTGAAACTTAAAAATACTTAAAATATTTTTTTTACTGGCATAATAACTAGAATTATGCCGACATCAACACAAATAGGTGTTCATTGACAAATAGAAAAATTCATTGTCTGAAATATTTGTGCCGTTAATATTGATAGTTAAAAGTGCCTCCCATCCCTAGATGAAACAGTACTTTTACTAAATTTAACCATTGTTCTTCTAAATATGCTTCTGTTATTTTAGAAGTTAGTGGAGGAGAGAATGGCTGTAAAATGTGCATTATTTCTTAGATTTTTATAGATTGGCAAACCTCAAGATAATGGTAAGACACCACCTGTGGAGGAGTATTTTTAGTACAGTTTAGCTGCATAGCTGAAACTGCATTCAAAAAACACTCCTCCACAGGTGGTGTTTGACCGGTATCTTGAGGCTTGGACCTAAAAGTTTTAATGTCAGCAAATCTCTTAACTGGTCAATAAGTAATCACTGTGGAGGTGGGATTTTTGAGTATAGCTTAGCTTCAGGCTTTGCGTCCTTAGCAAATTCAAATTCTTCAGTTGCATCTAATAGTTTTAACTCTTCTCTGACTGGCCCTTTCTCATTGAATAGTGAGAAAGAGACAGAGTACAAAAACATACGTGTAGATCTCTCTTGTATACATGCTTTCGAACCAATCAAGCATTTGTTACTTTTTAGTGCAATGCAAAAATACAAAATATAAAACTGTTTCTTATGTTCAAGTTTTACAGAGAAATTGACATGTCGTTCACTAGCAGTGTTAGGAATAAGTGCAATTAATCATTGTGGAAGAGGATTTTTGTAACCTGAAGCTCTTCTCAAAAATTGCTTCACAGCAATTATTTGCTCTTATTGAGCAGTTATATGATAAAGCATGAAACAAGCTTGTAATTGATTGATTTATTTGGTATGAACAAACCAATCAGAGCATTGCTTGAAAAGTTATTTTAAATTTAATATATCACTGTGAAGGAGTAATTTAGCATAACTTCAGGCTACAAAGCCTAATGCTCAGAAATCACTTCCCTGCATTTGTAGTACAATGAGTCTAATTTGCTTGAATGTTGAAATATCACCTGATAGACAGTCTTTGTATTTTGATCTATAAACTCATAGCATATTCAATTTTTATAGAGAAGGAGTCAACTGTCTTATTTGATTTAGGGGATAATCCAGACAAAAGGAGGTTACGAAATTTGGAAGCTGTCCTCCTCAGATGCAAGAAAATGTATCGTGCCCCAAAAACCTTAAAATAGATGAGTCTTTCAATGCATGCTGTCGTATTTGTCAGACTTTTAGATTATCCAATATGATTAGTTTCTTCGCAAATATGAATACAGTCTTGAATACAGTCTTGAAATTAGAACAAATAAACAATGTGGATTTTCGAGTGTAGTTTCTGTCTACAATGCTCAAAATTCACATTTTGTTCTAGTTTTATGAACGACATCCACATTTTGACAGTTAATCAATTCATATTTATTTTAGTTTTTAGGAATTATATACAACCAGTACTTAAAATAACTGCTGGTCATCACTGTGGAGGAGAGATTTTTTAGAATATTTTCAGCCAATTCCGAAAAAAATCTCCTCCATAGTGATGACCGGCATTTATTTTAAGCCCTGTTACAACAATTTTGTGTATTGCTTTTTATATGTGATATATTTTCATTGTCATTCTCTGATTCTCATTTTACTTTAGGGACTATCTCCAAAATTTATTTACAGGGAAGGAGTACTGAATTAATGATCTTGCATTCGATGCAAGCTCGTTGACTTAATCCTTTACGCTGTAGATTAATTTTTCTCAAGTTTCTTGATTTTGGCTGGCTTCTTCAAAGATGATAAAATATCTGCTTTTTGAAACGAATTTTGGAGATGGTTTCTTAGACAGATCCCCATATAAACCACTCTGTTTATGTATGAATTCCTATTAAGTCATACATCATTGTTTTGACATACCTTAATGGAAGAAAATTATGTGGAACAAAATTTTGCAAGAAGGTAACTTGCGTTTGAGTAATGGTTGCAATATTGGTGAAGTTACTTGAATTTATAAACAAACAAACAATTCCAGAATGTTTGGTCACATAATGATTAATCAGTTTTCTCTGGTTTTTCTAATATTTTAAAAATTAAAAAAAAAATATTTAGATTTTTGGATGACAATTTTGTCATTTTCCACTGTGATCATTGCTGTGGAGGAGAGATTTTTCAGAATATTTTTGGCAAATTTGGCTGATTCTGAAAAATCTGTCTTCCACAGTGATAATTGGCAGTTATTTTAAGCTCTGCTTTTGTTCTGGAAACTATTATAAATTTGGAAAAAATTCTCTAAAACTCTTTTCATCTTAATTCTAAGTAATCACCATTTTTATGTGCTGATATCAGCAGAAATACAATAAAGTCATAAAAGAAAATTCATTCAATTTACATCTATTATGATAGAGTATGAAGGCCATCACTCCAGTGGGTTGTTCAAAGTCTGCAGTAAAGAGGGTAGAATAATGTTGCTGTAGCATCTTTGTTGCAGACTTTGAACAAGTTTTGGCCCACAGAAATAGTTTTTATTATTTTTTATTTATTTAAATCTTTTCCCACTCAAGGCCGAGGTCACTATTAGGGGAGGGAGTACCTTTTTTGTTCTCCTAATTCATGAACGACTCTCAAACACCTCTATAACCTTTTAACGATATCACTTTGCAGGGGAACAGGTTGATTACAACATGGTTGCGATCACTTCACAGGGGAACAGGTTGATTATAGCATGGTCGAGATCACTTCACAAGGGAACAGGTTGATTATAATATGGTCGAGATCACTTCATAGGGGAACATGTTGATTATAACATGGTCGCGATCACTTCACAGGAGAACAGGTTGATCAAGATCACTTCACAGGGGAACAGGTTGATTATAGCATGGTCAAGATCACTTCACAGGGGAACAGGTTGATCGAGATCACTTTACAGTGGAACAGGTTGGTTATAAGCTGTTCAAAACTTGTAGGTGGTAATTTCTATTAGTATTACAATAATTGTAATGCTTGATATAAGAGCAAATAATTATTGTGGTGGAGGAGTGATTTCTTTGTATTTAATTTAGGAACCATCTCAAAATCTTGCTCCAAAACAAACTTTTTTAGTAGGGTTAAATCAACTAAAATTGACAAAATTCAATAAATAGGAATCTCTACAGAAGTGTGTTAGGCCAACGAATTTTAAATGGATTGGTTTCTTTGGTACGAAGAAACCTATCCATTGCAAGATTGTTGACTCAGTACTCTCCACTGCAGATTTTTTGTTTTTTTATAGATTATATGACACAATCTATCATAATACAAATAGGACAATGTGGAAATCAGATTGGTTATCAGTTCTGGGATTCAGCTTTGAAAGAACATTCAAATGTAAACAAACATGGTATGGTGGATGAATCCTTGTCAAGTTTCTTTCAAAATGTTGATCCGATGAATGGAAGAAGAATACCAGTCGGAGATGGTAAGACTAGAATAAAACAGTTGAAGGCTCGTGCTGTTTTGATTGATATGGAAGAAGGAGTGGTAAATGAAATTATGAAAAGTTCTCTTTCTGATATTTTTGACAATCAGCAGTTGATAACAGATGTTTCGGGTGCTGGTAATAATTGGGCAGTCGGTCATTTTGAATATGGTCAACAATACAAAGATAAGATTTCTGATATTATACGAAGAACTGTGGAACAATGTGACTGTTTACAATGTTTTTTTTGTATCCATTCAATGGGCGGAGGGACTGGATCTGGTGTAGGTACATATGTTCTTCGCTTACTACAAGATGAGTATCCTGATGTATATCGTTTTGTAACTGCTGTATATCCATCGGAAGATGACGATGTAATCACTTCACCATATAACAGTACACTTGCTATGTATCAATTAACTGAATGCGCAGATGCAGTTATTCCTGTTGAAAATCAAGCCTTGATGAATATTGTTAATAGAATGAAATCTCACAACATACCACAAAGAACTGGCAAAAGGATGATGCATAAGAATTTGTTATTTCCTATAGAGCCTACGAAGAAAACTTCTCTTCAGGAAGACAATAAAGAAAAACCTTTCGACAGCATGAATAAAATTGTAGCAAATTTGATCTTAAATCTAACTAGCTCTTCTCGATTTGAAGGTTCATTGAATGTTGATCTTAACGAAATAACAATGAATCTCGTACCCTTTCCAAAACTGCATTACCTGACATCTAGCATGACACCATTGTACTCACTTTCGAATATACACATGCCGCCACGCAGGTTAGATCAAATGTTTACAGATGCATTTTCTAGGGATTGTCAATTATTACAGGTAGACCCAAAACATGGACTTTATCTTGCTTGTTCATTAATGTTACGGGGAGATGTTGAAATTTCCGATATAAGGCGTAATATTGATCGATTGAAATCCAGCCTGCAATTTATAAACTGGAACAAAGAAGGGTGGAAGACCGGTCTTTGTTCTGTGCCACCAGTGAACCAACAGCGATCGTTACTAGCATTGTCGAATAATACATGTATACAACACACATGTTTAGATATTCGTAATCGTTTTGTGAAGTTATATAAAAGAAAAGCTCACATGCATCACTACATGAATGTTGATGGTTTTGAAGATGGTCTTTTTAAAGACAGTTTGGAATCACTGGACTGGTTAATCAGCGAATACGAAACATTAGAGAGAAATATTCAATATCCTATGCCACATATTGAAAGATTGCAAATAGCCTGAAACCAATCACTGTGGAGGAGAGATTCTTGAGCATAGTTGCAGGCTTTATAGTCTGAAGCTATGCACAAAAATCACTCTTCCACAGTGATTATTTGCTCTTCAAACATTAGAAAGAACTATTCAATATCTTTATACCATACATTGAAAGAATGAAAATATCCCGATTTCATTTTATACTGGATATAGATGGGTTTTTATAGTATCAGTATGGAAGAGTATGGATTCAACGATCTTGCAATTGTTTAGTTTCTCTGTACCGAAGAAACCAATCAATTGCAATTTTGTTGACATTATCATCCAACTATGTAGAACCAATTTACATGTTGACTCCATACTCTATTGTTTCCAATTGATACGAAAAAGATTTTTCATGCTCGTTTTCTGTTGTTATTATTCAAAGCAAATAACATTTTCATCGTTTTCATCTACTGCATACTTTCAACTAGTTTCTGCCCACTGAGAGTTGCATCATAGTCAAGCATTATTGTAACAATATCATGTGAAGTTCAACATTGTTGTTGTTTTAGTATAGTGTGTCCATTAAAACAAAGGTGTGCTTTTCTTATTTTTTACATTTCATTCTTTAAAGAAGTGAATTAAATGTCACCCATTTTATTATGGTTTGTTTTTCACCTAACAGATCAAATAAGTCTCAAAAGCATTGTGGAGGAACTGCAAAGCCAGAAACTGTGCTCAAAAATCTCTCCTCCACAATGATTATTACTCTTACTTTAAACGATTGACGTAAGCGCGAATCTGTTTGTGTTTTGGTGCTGTTTTGAGCTCTTTTGTTTTATGAAATAGATATTCTTTATTCTAGCTAAATAAACTAATGAAGTAAAGATTTAAACATTATGGGTTGTCCAAGTTGCTTGCTCACATTAAAGGAACCATTTATCAGATGCGCAGAATGTATACCTACTGTTGATTATTGTTTGCAGGTTTGTTCATTTATTTTAATAGTCAAGTCTACATCACTGTAGAGGAGTGTTTCTTGAGCATAGCTTCAAAACATAAGCTTATAAGGTTCTCTACTGCAGATATTGTTATTAACATCATAAGAGCTTGAATATAACTGCTGAACATCCCATGTGCAGGAGTGTTTTTTAGTATAGTTTTCAGCTTTCAACTAAGCTCAGATGATTCATGCTTACTATATTTTGTGAAATATTCGAATATCTGATTTTCTTTATATAATATCAACCCTACCACATTTGAGTAAGGCCTGATTTCCATTAAAATTCCATGCGAAAGCCAAAAAAAAGACATTGCATTGGTAGAAATTGTGATGTCTACCAATGGAATGTCTTCTCTTAGCTTTTGCATGGAATTTTCTGCCTAATGAAAATCAACTGTAAAGCTGCAGTGCTCACAATTAGAACAAATAATCCCTGTGGAGGAGTGATTTTTTTAAATTACTCTTGCGCAAGGATTATTCATTCTTAATTGGAACACGGAACAAGCAGAACTGTGAAGTAGAAACATGTATTTTTCATGCTTCAATTCATTGTCTGGCTTCTGAATTCACAACGACATTTTCTTCACAGGGAAATGGCAATGTGAATTCATAGGCTTGCATTGTCGAATAAAACACATTCTTTTTCACTAACAAAAATGGATGTCATTTTAGTGTTTTGCAAAAGGGCGTGAATTCTTCGATCACCTTAATTATCATAGCTATGAAATTAAAGTAAGTAGATCTCATTTAGTTGTTCTACGTATGAGTTGGTGCACGGACAATACTATGTATGAGTTGGTGCACGGACAATACTACGTATGAGTTGGTGCACGGACAATACTACGTATGAGTTGGTGCACGGACAATACTACGTATGAGTTGGTGCATGGACAATACTACGTATGAGTTGGTGCACGGACATACTTTACAAAAATAAACAAATTCAGAATTTCTTACAGTAATTTTGTTGCTTGCAAGCCTGAATATTACTGTTGGATATCACATGGTGAGGAGCGTTTTTTTAGCCCAGTTTCAGCCCTGTTCAGAGTCAGCAGTAAATACATTATAGCAATCTTTTCAACGTCATTGTAACGTCTTTACTGCTGACTGTGCAGGTTTTTGTTCACTGGGTTATAAGAAAACAATAGCAACCCTAGTCTAATTGTTCAAGTGATATTAAAGAAACTGAACTCTTGAAAATAACTACAGTATTTGCATGATGGAACAAAGTCTACTGCAGATAATATGAAATATATCCTAGTCAATGTTCCATAAGAGTAAATGATCACTGTGGAGGAGAGTAAGTGATCACTGTGGAGGAATGATATTTGAGTATAGCTACTCTTCCATAATTATTAATTGCTCTTATACACTGTAAGAGGAAGAAATGTTCTGCTCGATAGTTTTCAAAGCATGTATACTAAATGTATCATTTTTGTGTTTTTGTAGTCTGTCTCGTTCTCACTATTTAATGAGAAATGGTCAGCCAGAGAAGAGTTAAAACTATTAGATGCAACTGAAGAATTTGGATTTGCTAATTGGTAAGTCTTTTACAGTAGCTCTACCAGCCTAAAAATAACTATTGGAAATCACCTGTGGAGATGCGTTTTTAATATAGTACTGCTCAAAATAACCTGTGGAGGTGTGTTTTTAATATAGTACTGCTTGAAATTACCTGTGGAGGTGTGTTTATAATATAGTATTGCTTGAAATCACCTGTGGGTGGGGGTGGGTGGGGTCTGAGGTAAATATCTCCTAACCCTATAGATAATACAATATCTCAAAAGGATTAGGACTATTTCAAAATGTTCTTGTTGAAAATGAAGGTGAGAAATCCAAAAATTATGAGAACATCTGGAAACAGTAGGAATGAGTAGTGATTCGCTACAAAAAAGCACAAACTTATTTATGTGTTGTTTTAATCCCTCCTGTCATTGTCTTTATGATCCTTACACATACCTTGGTTTCATGTCCAAATTCTTCCATGTACCAAGAATTTACATTCATTTGTCTCTTGCCTATAGGCCTCCACTGCTGGATTGCCTCTGACATTTAAATTTTGCTATTATATACAGTGTGTTCTCAGCCGATGCTTCCCAGACATAAATTCTAGTAGTAGAAGCATTCTGTATATTTCAGGAGTCAGATATCCAAGAACGTTCAAAGCAAGACCAGTGAGGGTAGGTAGATTTTAATTTATATTATATCACATGACATTAATATGACTAGACTTCTAGTTTGTCCATGAAACCGATCAAATTTCAGAAATTTTGATTGCATATAGTGATTGAAATAAGAGCAAATAATCACTGCAGAGGAGTTATACTCAAAAAATTGCTCCTTCACAGTGATTATTAATTACTATTATTTCGATTTCATTTTTTTAGAATGTGAAAAGCATTATCTGCAACATTATATAGAAAAACCAGTTTCATCTCTCCCACGTAAGTGTTTAATTTCATCCATAAGAGTAAATAATCATTTGAATGTAGCATCAAAAATCACTCCTCCACATGCTCTTATTTTGGCCAATGTACATTTGGTATGGGTTAGTTTAGTACCTGTGAAGAAGGGTGTTATTAAAGCGAGTTTTTGATAGATTGGTTTAAAATGAGAGCAAATAATCACTGGAACTATGCTCATAAATCTCCACAGTGATTATTTGCTCTTATTTCGACCACTGACATTAAGATTATTTGACAAATAACCACTGTGGAGAGTGATTTTGAGCATAGCTTATGACTTAGGACTTTTAGCCTAAAAGCTATGCTTAAATATCACTCATCCACAGCAGTTAATTGTTCCTATTTCAACCCTGAGTAAATGTTCTTTTTTTAGAATTTAAAGTGAATCGTGACAAATGCTGGAGAAGACCTTCAATACTGAAATGTATGCATTTTATTGATAAATCAGATTCTGGTTCAAATTTGGTGCTCACAATAAAACACAATTATTATTGTATAGACTTACACTTTATCACTGATTAATTCACTTGCTGACCCGAATTACATTACACTCCCTGTTATGCCAGGCTATAATAAGTTAATATTTTGTTAATGATGGTCATTCGTTTATGATGGTCAAAATCATAGCATGTAATTTCTATGGCTTGTGAACTTTTCAATGAACTTGTGATAAATGCCAGAGTCATTGTATTTTCCTCACAAATACTGTTTCAATTCTCGAACTTCATTACTTTAGAATTAGAAGATTGATCAAAATAAGAACAAATAATCACTGTGAAGGAGGAATATGCTCAGAAATCACTCCTCCACAGTGATTTATTTTGAAGAGTTATACTTACTTAAGAATGGGAAAGAGTTGCATAGTTAAATAAAATTGTAATATTCCATAGCGTCTACACGACCACCACGTCCTGATGAAACTAATGCGGATGATGCTTTATTCGTTGCTGGTTATATGCCAGCTAGAGGAGATTTTATTGTTGTATGTAGATTTCTAGTTATTTTTTGGCATTTTGCATTGTACTACGGAGCCCAGTTGTCGGAAAGACCATTAGTTTAATCCATAATTTAATTGTCTTTTCACATTTGATTGGTAGAAAGTAGTTTTAACCCAGGGTTAATCCTAGATTACCGGGGGGGGGGGGGGGGAGAGGACATTGTCAGAATGTTTTTTAAGCAAAAATAATAATAAGAAAAAAAAAATCAAATCTTTACTGAACAAACATTGATTGACGTTGGTCGCTTTATAAAAGTGTTCTTTCGTATCAATAGAGCAATTTTTATTAGCCCGCCAAACGAAAGGCGGAGGTTGAATCACGCCATGTTCTTGAAGTGCTGGCATTTTGAAAATCAATACCAGCAGTTGTGATGACATTTTAGAAGGCCTTGTAAAAACATTTTCGATTTTCTCCACTTCGGGTCCCGAATTTTTCATAAAAATGATCTAATTTGCATTTTCGGTTCAATGGACCAAAAAGGCATGGTACCGTCCAAAAATTTGTTTATGGCATTCTAGGCTATATTATGAGACTGCTTGCCAATTTATTTTTTTGAATATCTTTGATTTGCAACCAATAATGAAGATTTAAAACTGCTTATATGAATTTGACCAGAATCTGATTTGGACTTATTAAATATTTCAAAATAACTTTTCTATGAGACTTTGACTATTAATCCTTTTTGGCAGCCATTTTGTGTTTTGGGGGAAATTCCCTCCTCAACTTTTTGAGATGATAAGCGATATTTTTTATAAATTTAATTTTTAAAATTTCAAGAGTTGAAGCCTCCATTTTAATTTTGAGAAGCTAAATTCTTCAATTTTGAAAAAAATATTAATGTTATCCACTTTAGGGTCATAAAACATTTAATTACTACCATGAGTATAAGTTGGTTTTTATAACATTAATAATTATTCCCAATGCAAATTAGAAATATAATGTGTTAATAATGATTGACTAACCTTTGTGGATCGTTTGTATGTCTTGCTCTTTGATATAATGTAACACCATAATTGTTAACACAACAGTGAACACAACTTCAATAATTAATAGTTGTATTTTTTACTTAAAATAATAAATGTAGAGATTAGCATAATGATAAAGCACAATTCAACAGAGGAAGATTTCTTTTAAATAAAAGAATGGATTGTTTTAAAGAAAAATTAATGTTTTATTTTATTCTTTATTTATTAATTTAAATAACAGATGATGACACCTTTTTAGATATTTTAAGTGCTAACTTTCATAAAGAAAAGAACATGGTTTCTACTACCAATAAAAACATAATGTATTTTGTATAGTAGTATAGTATATGTGTATAATTACATATATGCATAAACATATTATGAATATGCATGTACATACGTAGATACATATACATAATGCATACATATACATGCATACTTATACATGCATACTTATACATGCATATACATATACATATAAACACATACATATAATAATACTTATATGCATAATTATACATAATACACATATCCATATACATATTAACCTATATACTTACAAAAATATCCTGTATACATGTAGCATATACAGTATACAAGTCTTAATTTTATTTAAAAAGACTAGATTTATTTAAATTCTTTAAAGCATACAACATATATAATATATATTACTTCCCTATATTAGGTTGTTCTCTATTTTTATTTGGTATATACACAATACTATGGTGCATAATGTAGCATGCAAATCATCTATGCTTTGGTTCATGGAAATAATGTTATCAACAGTTTCTCATAGATTATTTTACTTTTATTCAAGGAGCATGATAATTTTGCTGAATGTGACATGAAAGATGTTGAATTTGATGATGATGAAGACGATGAAGTTATTACAGGTAATAAACCCGTTTCTTCCACAAGCTTTTTGTATCTCTCCAAGAGAAGAATATTAATGCAAGTACCAGGGATAGATGCGGTCACTTTACATGCAATCTCCATACCCCCTTGAACAAGAGGAGATCTTCGATAATGTTCGCTTATCAAGGTTGCCGTAACTTTTGCTCCTCTATCGATGAAAAATTTGGTCGCTCGAGAAATTTCCCTGGGAAGATGGCCAACTGGAACGTCTTTTCCCTCTTCGCAAGCCTTGATTGCAAATTCGTCAAAGGGATTATCAGGCTCATAAAAACAGTTTAATTTTTGTGACGGTGTTGGTACCCAAAATCTTCTATTGTAATGAAAACCACGAATATCAGCCGTGTAGGAATGATGTACGGCAGTTATTTTCACGGTGTAGTATTCTTCAGAGTAAATAATCACTGTGTATGAGTGATTTTTGAGCATCGCTTTAAGCTGCAAAGCTGTTCTTCTTTTAAAATAAACTAATGAATTATAGTTGATCACCACCTTTCTCTACGTTAGTACTAATGTTATTTTAGACTTAAAATATGCTGTTGCTGATATTTATTTGACAAGGCTTCAAGAACGACAATTAAGAAGAAGGTAATATTTCTTGTTGTTAAGTAATATACGTTTCAACGTCATCGGAGCAAACCAGTTTATATTCCCGGCAAAATTTTCATTATAATTCACTCAGCCTTTGATATATATGTTGTCAGTAAATCTCCCAAGCCTATTTCTTTATATTTAGTATGGTTAGCATATTATATAGTATAGAATGGTTACTACCAACCAACATTTTCATTCAGATCATCTTGCTAATAAAAATTCCATTGTTAGTGCTTCTTCCGGCATTCAATTTCCAGTTAGGTACTACATGTACCATAGTTAATTCCGCCTTTGGTCGACCAACTTTTTTTTAGCCTCAAAAAAGCACAGGCCTACTACGTTAATGAAAAGTGCAAACAAAAAACTGCGGGAAAAGATTCCTCCGTGAGTATGAACCTAATGGGTTAGGTTTTATTCTCTTTTTAGAATCTTGAAAGATTATGGTCTGCTAGATAACCCATCTCTAAATGGTAAATTACGTTTTCTGTCTTGATAACTCATTCTTGGCATAATACCTTCATACCCTTAATTTTTGATTTTTGTGCCACTTTTGTTTTTCCTTTATTTTTGCTCTTCATATTTTTGCACACTGCATAAATTTTTAAATTCATGCACCTTTAATTATCAATATAAAGCTGAAGAAATAACTTTCCTTTGGAAATAATTTTTCAATTTTCTTCCTTATTGTGCAAAAATCCTTGCACGTTTTTATGTTTAAAAATTAAGGAAGTGCGGAAATTAATATCTTGTTGATCCATGGATTTTGTCTTGATAACACTCCACTCGCTTACCACTACTGGACAAATGATTATTCAGCTTTGCAGCAAAAACACTAGAACAAGTTTTTATTTACTGGGATATGCGGCTGTTATTATGAATATAACATAATATAGCAACACATAGTCATACATAGAGTTGTCCTAACCTCGTTTCCAGGGCTTCTTTCCGCTATTTGAAGGGAGGACGGCACAAAAAGAGAAAGTGTTCCCTAGTGGGCAAAAACCTATTCAAAGTCAGCCGTGAAGACGCTAGAACAGCGTTAAAAATTGTCTTTACTGCAGACTTTGAACAAGTGCTTGTATCAACAATTAATGTCTTTTAGCGCTTATGTATGTATTACATATGCATTCATTTTTATGACTTTATTTCGTTGTTGAGACTTACTTTTTCTGCTTTCCATAAATCCCTCATTGTGATTATTTATTCTCATTTCACACACTCTCATTTAATAGTCAGCAAGAAAATGTATTTTCTTTATATAACATTAAGTAAAGTATATACAGGAATTCTTGCATGTGATATTTTCAAGTGTAGGTCTGTGTTTTTATTCTCAAGTGTAGGTCTGTGTTTTTATTCTCAAGTGTAGGTCTATGTTTTTATTCTCAATTGTAGGTCTATGTTTTTATTCTCAAGTGTAGGTCTATGTTTTTATTCTCAAGTGTAGGTCTATGTTTTTATTCTCAAGTGTAGGTCTGTGTTTTTATTCTCAAGTGTAGGTCTGTGTTTTTATTCTCAAGTGTAGGTCTGTGTTTTTATTCTAGCATTAACATTTAAATATGGTCGCGTTGAACGGTATGTTAATCTTTAAAAGAAAGCAAATTATTTTGTTTGAAAAATAAGAGTAACCACTGTGGAGGAGGGATTTTTTTGTAGTCTGAAGCAATGCTCAAAAATTACTCCTCCGCTGTGATTATCTGCTTTTATTTCATTGCTGTTCACCTGTTTTACTTTGTTTTAATGCAAATATTTTCTACACAAATAAGTAGTAATTCTGAGGTGCTGCAACTAACAAAATCTAAAATTTCCAGAGATAAATCCTATGCAGACGACTTAAACAAGAACGTGGTATTGTAAAAAGTTGAGTGTTTATGGGGATATTTAGCACGTTGAATATTGTACTATACTAATTTTTCTTATAACGGATTTCATTCAAATATTATATTGACATTACACCACTTTTTCGACGACATCATTATTTTGTGTAATCAATTTGTTAATCTAGAAACCTCCGAGATCAATTTCAAAAGTTTTCAAGACTGCTAGAAGCAGATGATCACGAGAAACTCATCCAAGCTCTTTTATGTAAGTTTTTGCTTTATTGATTTCACTGAATTTGTTGAATGTTTCTGATAATATACTAAAGTTTGTGTTACCATCAATATCGGCTTAAATCAAACACATTTACCTTGGGGTGTTCAATCCTCTTACAAGTATGGTTGTTCCAAATGTGGTTATTAGAAATCTATGTGTGTTTCAAATGTGGTTATTAGAAATCTATGTGTGTTTCAAATGTGATTATTAGAAATCTATGTGAGTTCCAAATGTGGTGATTAAAAATCTATGCGTGTTTCAAATGTGGTTATTAGAAATTTATCGGTGTCTCAGATGTGGTTATTGACACCTTCTGCGGAGGAGTATTTTGGAGTATAGTTTTTAACTTTGCAGCTGAAAACTATACTCAAGAAGCACTCCTCCAAAGGTGATTTCTCACAGTAATTTTTATACTTGTAGTTAGGCACATGCTTTGTATTTTGTAGAATGTGAACCAGGTTAATAAAGATTTTCAACCAATTAGATTTATTCTTTGTTCATTTTTTTCAAATCATGTCAATGTCTTTCCACTTTTATAGATGAGAAATACTTAGAAGCAAAAATCACACGGCTACAAGAATATAGGAAATCCTCCCTCAAATATTTTCGAGGTGATACAGTGTTTGATATAGGAGCACATAATCACTATGGAGGAGAGACTTTTAAGCATAGCTTCATTTCAGACTTAAAAATCCCTCCTCCACAGTGATTATTCATTCTTAACTCGAACATTATTGTGATACATTATATCATTGTTGTTACTATTTTCAAAATGAATTTGGGAACAATGGTGTTGTACAGTGAGCCCCTTCCATAACTTTTGATGGAACCATGTTTTAGTGTTAAAACATTTCAGAAAGTTAGTTCAATACATAATTAACATTTTAGCACAACAATTTTCTTGATGAAGTCGTTACTCACGATGAAGTCATCACAGGAAAATAGGGGAAAATGTTTTGTTTCAAAACTATACACTAAAATGATTTTCAAGCAAAAATAATAATAAGAAAAATATGGTTGCTAGGGGAAATTATCCCTAGTTGCCAGGGAAAAAATTCAAAATGATCCTAGATAAATTGTAGAAAAGTCATACATTTCTAGTCATATAAGTCATTCATTCAAAATTTATGAATAAAAGATTTGCCCCCAGCCTGAATAGGGTTAACACATAGTTCGAAATAAGAACAAATAAATCACTAGGGAGGAGGGATTTTTAAGCATAGTTTCAGGCTTGGTAGCCTGGAAATATGCTCAAAAATCACACCTCTATAGTGATTATTTACTCTTAATTCGAACAACAAGATTTAAACATGCTCAAATTACAATTTATAGGTAATATTAACCCTCGCCTGCTCCTACTATCCCCCTTCAACTGCCCCTCACCCCCCTACTATCCTCCTTCAACTGCCCCTCACCCCACCCCTATTATCCCCCCTCCAACTGCCCCTCACCCCACCCCTAAGATCCCCCCTCAAACTACCCCTCATCCACTCCTACTATCCCTCTTCCAACTGTCCCTCACCTCACACCCATGATTCTTCCTCCAACTGCTCCTCACCCACTCTTACTATCCTCCCTCAAACTGCCCCTCACCCCACTTCTACTATATCACCTCTAACTTTCCCTCATCTCACTCCAACTATTCCCCTCCAACTGCTCCTCGCCCCCTCCTATTATTCCTTCTCCGACTGCCCCTCACCTCACTCCTACTATGTCACCCCACTCCTACTATCCCTCTTCCAGCTGTCCCTCACCTCACACCCATGATTCTTCCTCCAACTGTTCCTCACCCACTCTTACTATCCTCTCTCCAACTGCCCCTCACCCCACTCCAAAAAACAATGCAAGATGATTACTAAACTTGAATATGCACTTCCACATAAGGTCTACTTCACTAGTACAAGAATTGTCAGGAGGGGTTGTGATCAAATTACAGGTGATTGGGGAGTGTGTTAAATGTTTTGAGGCCTGAAATGGAATGTTAAATAACATAATTGCAATCTCACTAATTTATAAAGCTTTTTATTTAGATGCATCGTTATATGAAAAGCTAAAGAAACGTCGCAAAAATTTAAAGCCAAAATATTCTAAACTCGATGATGTTCTTTTACATATTGAAGTAATAAGCATTGAGAGAAATATTAACACTTTTACCGTATTACTTCGAATGACCACCCGTGGCGTTTATTACATTCTCTAGGGGTTGTTTATTTAAGGGGGCATTTATTTACTTTTTCTGCTTTTTATGGGGCGTTTATTTGAGAAGGGTGTTTAAAAGATGGTGGCGTTTATTCGGAGTAGTACGTTAATTTGATTTTTAATTTTTTTAACGGATGCCAATTTCTATAACCGCACAAAATACACAAAACTATTTATTGTTCAGATAACATAGATCACTCTGGAGGAGTACTTTTTAAGGAAAATATCAGGTGAAAGATTCTTAATCTATACTCCGAAGTCGCTCCTCCACAGCGATTATTTGCTCATGGTAAACAACAATAAATTGTTTTGTGTATTTGAGTACCAGATCTTCTGTGAAATTACTTTTTTCCAGTTTCGTTACTACTTTTCATTGTTAATTTTTGTAATATATAGCTAGATCTATTCACAAATGCATGAGAACGAGACGTTGGCTGCTCAAAGCAGAACTTGTTGCATTGCAATAACTTTAGTGCGGTCCCTGCACAAAAAAGAAGTTTTTACATTGCAACAAGTATTGAGTTCTTATATTTGTGAATTGGTCCTTATTTAACTTTATATTTCGCAATTACAGATACAAAGCCTGGAGCAATGCTCAAAAATCCCTTCTCTACAGCGATTATAAAATCCCTTCTCTGCAGCGATTATAAAATCTCTTCTCTACAGCGATTATAAAATCCCTTCTCTACAGCGATTATAAAATCCCTTCTCTACAGCGATTATAAAATCCCTTCTTTATAGCGATTATAAAATCCCTTTTCTACAGCGAATATAAAATCCTTTCTCTACAACGATTTTAAAATCCCTTCTCTACAGCGATTATAAAATCCCTTTTCTTCAGTGATTATAAAATCCCTTCTCTACAGCGATTATTTTATTTTGAACACTGAAGAAAATTGTTTATTATTTATTTCGCTCCAAAACCAACTTCATTGGAACGGTTAAATCAACTAAAATTGGCAAAATTCAACAAAAACGAATCTGTACAGAAGGGTGTTAGGAACTTACAACGAACTTACAATGGATTCGAAGAAACTAATGTATTACAAGATCGTTGACTCAGTACTCTCCTCTGTAGATTTTATTTCTGAGCTGGTCTTATTTTGAGCATTGTTAGTTATCAGCCTGTCAAATTACTTTAATGGAAAACACCTCATGCAAAAGTTTTATTTGAAAATATTTAGACGTTGTTGACATACTCACATTTGCCTCTCTTTTCGTTCGCAATAGTAATATTGTTATAAAGCATCATCAAAAATAATTAAATCAATTAGCCAAAATCTATATTTGAAATAACTGAGGAATATCACCTGTGGAAGGTGTTTTTGAGTACAGTTTTCATCTTCAATTCAAAAAAAGGAACTCAAGAAATACTCCTCCACATGTGATATCCAACAGTTATTTTGAGTCTTATAAATGTGAACGTAATCTAGACATTTGAATGGCTGAATTTCTGCATCTCTTTTGTACTTGAACTGTTTAAAACATTCTTTCTGGAGGAGTAGATGGCTTTCTGTAAGCTACCCAAAGTCGTCTGTAAAATGGTTAAAAAGTACCTTATTGTCAAACGGACGGTTGACCTTTTCAGTCAATTGCAACTTACAAGACAGTGCTTCAATAAAGCTGTAAATCTATTCATAAATAATGAAAACGAGTCATTGCCTCCCAAAGTAGAACTTGTTGCAACGCAATAGCATATTATGCAGTGGCTTATACGGAACTGTATCTATATTGTATCATCTGTAGCCCTGATACGCACCCATGTGGATACCCATATTAAGTCACCACCCTATGTACGCCCATGTGAATACACCTGTTGCTTAAGGGCTTAGAAGCTATAGAATATTTTTATTAATTTTGACATTATTATTTTAGAATCCTGTTTCGTGTCGTGTCTGGTTGCAACGTCAAATGAATGGGTAGGTTACAAGCTTATCACGGGACCTTCATTGGTTACTTCATATTCACCAACCAATTGTATTCTTTATAATAAAGGAACCAATGAATTGAGAATATTTTAACAAATAAACTAAATAACCATTGACAGTGGTGAAAAAAATAAAAACACTGCGTAGGAGTGATTTACAAGCATAGCTACCACGTCTGAAGCTATGTTCAAAAATACTTTCTCCGCAGTGCTTATTTGTTCTTCTTTCGATTACTAATTGATGATGTATGAAATCTCCGATTTCATCAGTTTTGAATACTTTCATTATCACAGTTGCTTATGTTTCCAGTTATTGTACCACGTGTTTAGATCTTGTTAACATCCCAGTGTACAAAGACTTGTTCAAAGTCTGCAGTAAAGATGCTAGAACAAGGTTTTTCGATGTTGTTCTACCATCATTACCTCTGACTTAGAGCACGCGTTTGTTCATTGAGATAGTTCTCTATTACGTAAGTATTGTCCAGACATCACACATCTTAACTCTTTTGTATTTCAACTGAGTCTTATATCGTGACAATGTTATTTTATTTGACTGCAATAAAGCAATGTCAGCGAAAATACAAGTAATGCTTACTTACTTGTAGAGATATTAACAATAAAGTATGTTACCATAAAAAATACTACTAAACTATGATGTCATAAGAGACCTATTCACAAATACATGAAAACGAGGCGTTGGTTGCTCGAAGTTAAACTTGTGGCAATACAATAACCTCCTTTTTGTGCACTACACATTGCAACAAGTTCTACTTTGATCAGCCAATGCGTTTATTTATGAATAGATTTATTTACTCTTAAATTAACCAAATTTAGTTCTTAAAAAACCTTAAAACTGCCATATCTTGACAACCGTTTTTGCATAAAAAAAAACACAGCCACTTGTATTTTCACCTTAAATTCCCTTTAAAAGATTTATAGCTGCGGTTTCTACAGTTAGGAGCCACTTGCGAAGAATAATATGCATGTAATCACTGTAGATTTTAAGTTACAAAACCTTTTAAATTTGACTCCTCATTATTTTTCTTATTTTGGAACAAATCTAATCCAATATTCGAAATTAGAGCGTGTAATCACTGTGCAGGAGCGCTTTTTGAGCATAGCTTCAGGTTACGAAGCCTGGAATTTTGTCCAAACTGTACTCAGCAGTGATGATCTTATATCTAGCACTGGTAATTTTCACTATTCTTATAGAACTAAATCATATGCTGCTGTGACAAATATGCCATCACTGCGTAAGTATATGAAGATTGCGTTTTGATTGGTGTGTTCTAACTTAAAAACCAATCAATCCTATCTGTTTATGTCCCAAAATATGGACTAAGTTTTGCCAAGTGAAAAAAAGCTTGTTCAAAGTCCGCAGTAAAGACGCTGGAGCAACTTTCAAAAATGTTGTTCTAGCATCTTTACTACGGACTTTGGACAAGTCTTTGCCCACTGGATTCCATTTTACATGCATCGCCACTGTAATTTTTTACTTTAGGTTCCCCTACTGCAATTTATGATATTTAGATTTCCATACTCCTCGTTAGAGACCCTTAAATTCTACTAGACCTGATCTTAACATTCAAGCATTGTCTTTTACGGTTGATATATTGCTGTCAAGTATTAAAAAGGGACAACCAAGCAGTAAAGTAATTTGCGTACATTGATCGAAATAAGAGCAAACATTCTCTGTGGAGGATTGACTTTTAAAGCCTGCAGCTATGTTTAAAAATACATGCTCCGCAGTATCTATGCAAAAAATGATACATCCTCCACAGTATCTATGCAAGAAGTAATACATCCTTCACAGTATTTACGCAAGAAATACATCCTCCACAGTATCTACGCAAGAAATACATCCTCCACAGTATTTATGCAAGAAATGATACATCCTCCACAGTATTTACGCAAGAAATACATCCTCCACCGTATCTATGCAAGAAATAATACATCCTCCACAGTATTTACGCAAGAAATACATCCTCCACAGTATCTATGCAAGAAATATGCGGAATGTTCTTGTTTTAATTATTGTTTCTGCACGACATCCCTCAGCTAATATCATGCAAAATAAGTATCCAGAATGTGCGTTCTTTTGACGTCAAGAAGATTTCAAAATGACGTTAATTAGACGACTAAGGTGTCGCGTGTCAATTGAAGTTCCATTTTAAAGCGCCATATTGTATAGCTTTGTACTCAGTAGAAAAAAACATGTTCAAAGTCAGCAGTTGTTCTATCGTCTTTTTACTGCGGACTTTGAACAAGTTTTTGCCCACTTAGTACTTGTTTATAGGACAGCATATGATTTTAACTCCAGACCCAGTGTGGATTAAAGTCGTTTTTCTAGCGTCTTTTCTGCGAACTTTGAACAAGTTTTTGCCCACTGGGGACGTTGTCACTATGTAAAGAATACCGCATTGCTGTTAAGGCCTATTTCCACTTCGTGCGAACGAGCGAATGATCAAGTGAGCATACGTAAAATTCGATATCGACAACATTACGTCATTATCTGTTGTTCGCGCGAAAACCGATCGACAACATATTTACAGCAAGCCGGAACATATTTAGAATAATCGTTCTTGTGAACTTTCACAGTTACATTTTGATGCACCCAAAGTTTCATGTTACATGTGTGGTTTTCTTAACCCTATTCCTACTGGGGGGGGGGGGGTTGTTTTCCCCTAGTAACCAAATTTCTGACAGGTGGTAAAAAAAAATTCCAAAAAAAATTTTTT
>JAULBZ010001166.1:5024-23915 GCA_032360805.1 Neoturris breviconis | reverse complement strand
TTCTTCTTTTCTTCTCTAGCGTGTTACATTATGTATATTAGATATACGAATAAATGTTTATGATGATGATGATGATATAAAAAAAACGTATGATATCATTCGGTTTCGTAGTTTTTGGAAAGCAACCGCCCTAGCCTGGCGATTGTTAATTTTCGCCTTCCCTGTGGGTAGAGAAAGGGGCGAGGGCGGCGCTTAATTCAATTTCACCTTTATTATATCTATGGTCAATTCTATATTACTATTATGTATACTAAGTGACGGCATATATACGATAAACGTCAATATTCGTCAAATATACAATCAATATCTTCATATTCAACGTCACCTTCATCTAGACTGTAGTCGTAGTTTTACCAGAATCGACAGAAACGGAACGAAATCGGGAAATCGGAACATCTCATTCTATCTATTTTTCTACCTCTATTAATTACATTCTATACCTCGTTCCCAGGGCTCCGCTCTTTCGTGTTTTAAAAAGGCAAGAAGCCCTAGGAACGAGGTTGCATTCTATATTCAATATCATCAAGTTATTTTCTTGCCGTCCTGCTGGATGAAGATAGCCTTTCCAGACGCTCTGAAAAGGAAAGGCTACGGGGGGAGAGCGCGAAGCGCGACGGAATGAGGGGGCGCATGGGGGTGGGGAGGGGGATGGGCTTATTTATATTCTAGCTCAAGGGCGCTTATTAAAAAAACGCGTTACACGGTATATAATTTTTTTTTTTTTTTTATAGTAGTTATGGTACCATTTGCCGCAATGAATATTCATGAATTAAGTAAATATATCAATAATCCATAAATTACCATGCATTGACGCACAGGCACAAAAAACTATGTGAATATGTGACTGTGGTTATTAAGTCTGAAAATGTGCAGAGCATTATACACTACCGACGTGGTAATATGATCGTGGTAAATTCTAAATACCGAATTCTTGGATGAGATCCCCATCCAGACTCTTGGATTTTCGTACCGCTCGTCTTGCTAATCCAAATAAGGCTTTTTATAGCAACCTCGTTCCCAACCGCTTTGCCGCTCTTCCGTGTTTCGAAAAGGCAAGAAGCCCTGGGAACGAGGTTGTTTTTATAGTTGTACACACGTATACACGTTGTTTTTTATAAGAAACCTAGCGAAGGACCTAGTAGCAAAAGTTTCTAAATTATGACGTTGAAAATTCTTCAAGAGTTCTTAAATTTTTCAAATATTAAATTGCAGAGACCTAGGACCTAGTAGCAAAAGTTTCTAAATTATGACGTTGAAAATTCTTCAAGAGTTTCTTAAATTTTTCAAATATTAAATTGCAGAGACCAAAACGGACAATAATAACGAGTAAGTATGCTTTAATTGTATCTTGTAGCTTGCTAAAAAAAAAAAATCACTTATCTAACAAAAGTACAATTCCATTAAAATCGTCAAGTTTGAGGTAATCCTCAGATCTATCGTCAAAAAGAATTCGATATTCGTCTAGCTTCTTGTTGTACCACGAAACAACATCAACATGCCAATCCAAAAAGTTTCTTATCCCAAAAGCAGGAACCATTTGTAGTAGTAAAAGTTCCTTAATTTTTGAAGATTCTAGTATTAGGTTTCTTATAAACCGGTTTCTTATATAAAAACGTGTACTTGTGGTGTATATTGCTCGTTAAAAATCATAATTTGTATCGTATTTTATTTGAGAGATTGTGGCTTCGTGGCTAATTTGTATTTTTTGAACATTTGACTTCATTGATAATAACAAAAACGGTATTTACGCGCACATAAATGATATTAGGAGATGTTTAGGAAGTCTCACACTCGCAACTTCATATTGTTTATAGACCTTTCCAGAAATGATAACTATGCATAACTATGATGTCATTTATTTTTTCATTTTCATTTTCATTTTCATTTTCAGTCGAAAGCTTCACCAAAAATTGCATAAATTTAAAGGTGATTATTTGAGTAAAATTGGAAGCTGGTGTCCATTGGTCATGAAAATAAGCAACCTCGTCCCCAGGGCTTCTTGCCTTTTTGAACACAGAATAGCGGTGAAGAAAGCCCTGGCCTCTGCCGGTCGATTCTACAGACTGATTGGCTCTGAGATTATAATATTTTCGACGGCCGTTTTAAAAATATTCCGCGAGTTAACGAGTAAGCCATAATTTAAACAAAATTTTAAAGTTAAGAAAATAGGACCAAGTTTTTGTGACATTGGGTGTATAGCTATGTTTTCAAGTAAAACATTCAAGACTTTTTCCTGGGAATGAAAGAATAAAATCAAACGAATACAGCTTGCAAGAAGCCCTGGGAACGAGGTTGGAAAAATAAGTGGATTTGATTTCTGCATAATTATGAAATTTGTAATATTTTGATGGATATATTCAAATATTGACTTTACACAGAGTCAACATGGACGCATATTACATCCCACCATTAACTAAAAAAAATAAATAATAATAAAGCCTTTTGATAGTCCAGAGTCTCTACCAAAATATTTGAGTATCAAATTTTCTTGGAATACCCGAAAAAATCGGGTTTAGTAAAGTTGGAAGGAAATTTAACCGGAGGGTGGGGTAGGCATAGGAATGTACTCACTAAGCAACAACTGAGTCACCTTCTTCTGACAAAAGATTATTCAGTTCTCCCCCGACTAAATTGCCCTAAAATTTTGGAAAAGTTGATAGCTTTTAAAAACAAAATTTTCTCTCCTAACTGCACGCTTTATAAGAAACCCCAGCCTCATTCTGCCGTAAAATTAAGCAGGAATCCAGGCTTATATACCATGTTGATTAGGACAATAAAATACTATGACATAATTTGTTTACCTCCTTCTTTAGTTTTATTTCACGTGTGAGTGAATCTTTTGTTTGTAGAAATGCACTGACTTTACAGGAGAATATCTTTTTATTTGACACATGTTAACATTAATAAAATGTAACTGAAGGGAGGAGAATATTGGTCACTGGAGCCGAAATTAGCTCACAGTTACCCGAATTTCCCCGATAAGTGTTTGACAAAAAAAATTCAAGGAACCTGACACTTTTCCTGCATACAATCTCATTGTTTTGTCAATAACTGACTACCATACGGAAGCCCATAGGCACGAAAACTTACAGGTGCACTTAAAACAAATTAATACCCCAGAGAAATAAAATTTGAACTACAGTAAAGATATAATTCGTAACTCTAGTTATAATTCGTAAGTCATAGGTATAATTTGTAACTTATAGTTTTAATTCGTAATTCGTAGTTTTAATTTGTAGCTCGTAGTTACAATTTGCAAGTCGCAATTATAATTTGCAAGTCGTAGTTATAATTTGCAAGTCGTAATTATAATTTGCAAGTCGTAGTTATAATTTGCAAGTCGTAGTTATAATTTGCAAGTTGTAGTATTCGATAGTATTCTAATCCATCCAGTGAGATGTTATTTACATCATCCAAATTGATTGCAACTAGTCGACCTGATTTCCGCCTAGTCGACTTGAATTCTGCCTAGTCGACCTAAATTACCCAACATATTTCCGCCTAGTCGACCTGATTTCTGCCTAGTCGATTAGATTTGCGACTAGGCGACCTGATGACTCGAATATTGACGTCGATATAATTTCATAATTGTGTTTAACCCTATTCAGGATGGGCTTTTTCGGGGCTTTGAAATGGCTCTAAAACAACTTTTCATGAAAATATGCTGCGTTGTTGAAACTTTCCAGAGTTAGTTCAACACATAAACAACATTTATGCATAATAATTTTTTTTGATGGCGTCACTATTTACGATGACGTCATCAGGGCCAAACAGGTTGTACAAAACATTTTTTTAGGTGAAAATTATCCCCAGTTACCCAAATTTTGTTTTTCCAATATGATCCTGGATAAATTATGGAAAAAGTCCCAAAGTTTCAAGCCGTAATAGCCATTCGTAGAACCAAAAAAAATAAAAAAAAATCAGAAAAATTTAAAGTTTGACGTCATGTGGCATATTGTCTAGGAAAAAGAGAAAATCGCAATTTTTTAATAAAAATAATTTATCCGAATGCACAAAACCAATATACAAAGGTCATATTTGATCAATTTTATTCGATGCAACAAACCAGTAATTCAATATCAAACAAAACACACTTTTGTTTACCAAATTTTAACACCCGGTCTCCATTTGTAATGATGTCATAGAGAATATGATGCGGTCAGCAAAAAAACATTTTTTTTGATAATATTCGAAATAGAATAGACCACAACCCTGCCAAGTTTTATCACCCAAGCATGTCCATACGGGTTACGAATTATAACTACGAGTTACAAATTATAACTATAAGTTACGAATTATAACTACGAGTAACGAATTAAAACTCCAAGTTACAAATTATAACTACGAGTTACAAATTATAACTACGAGATACAAATTAAAAACTCCAAAGTTAGAAATTAAAACTCCAAGTTACAAATTATAACTACGAGTTACAAAATAAAACTCCGAGTTACGAATTATAACTCCGAATTACGAATTATAACTACGAGTTAAAATTAAAACTCCAAGTTACAAATTATAACTACGAGTTACAAATTATAACTACGAGTTACAAATTATAACTATGAGTTACAAAATAAAACTGTAGCTACAAATTAAACTTTAGTTACGAATTAAAAAGTTATTTATTTATTTGCCATTTTAGTTTGTTGCAAATGCAGTTAAAACTATGGCAACTATGTGCTTCCGTAATATACACTGCAATTGAAGGGTGGCCACTAAAAGACTAAAAAGAAGATGGTCAGCCGCCAAGACAACAGAATATTATAAATTATTAATATGGGCTTATTATGGAGTAGCAACCCATGAGGAGTTACGAGTTGGAATTTACAAGGAAATCAAGAGTTTCTAAATAAAAAGTGTGACCTGTGTAACTCGTGAATTCCAACTCGCAACTGGTGAATTACTTATCCTCTTTTTAATCATAACTGCTTTATACAGTACTAAGATATCTCTTTAAAAATGTAGAGATTTGAAACAAGTAACCAACTAAAAATGTTTCAACCAATAATTTCATATAAAATACAAGTAAATTTGTTTTAAAAAAATAAGAAAATAGATAGAGCGGTGTGAAAGTCTACCGAAAACAGTCCCATATATCTCCATATTCGGACTGTGTATTGCCGTATATGGTAATACACAGTCCATATACGGAGATATACGGGACCGTACCCAGTATTCTATGACACTGTGAAGCTAATAAGCAAACCATCACCGAAACAGCTTCAATTCTGACCAAAAAATTCCGCTGCTTATAAAAATAATTGTGTAAACGTCTAAAAAAGATGCGACAATAGTACGCCGCTTTTTAAATAATCTATTTTCAGTCAAGTTTTACCCACTAAATGGGTACTATTGTCGTATCTTTTTTAGACGTTTCGACAATGCTACTGTGACATTGCCATTGACAAAAGTGCACTCTGTTTTTCAAGTTATATGTTATCTCTGGTTTACTTCAATGTCTGAGTAAGAGCCCAGTGGTCAAAACTTATTCAAAGTCCGCAGTAAAGACGTTACTTTCCTGCGGACTTTGAGCAAGTTATCGGCAGATATAGAAGAAGTCTAAAATCTATTCTGTAAGATAACCTATTATTAATATTATGGATGTTTATATATCATGTACCCAGCCGGCAAAAACCTGTTCAAAGTCAGCAAAAAACGTTATTTTTCTGACTTTGAATAGGTTTTTGCCGGCTGGGTCCTCTTAATATTCCATATTATGTCTTATAAAAGTTCCTATATATTAAATAAACATTTAGCCCAGTGGGCTAAAACTTGTTGAAAACGTTGTTCTTGCGTTTTTACTGCGGACTTTGAACAAGTTTTTGCGCACTGGGAAGGGGATAATCAAAAGTCAAAAGAAAAGTAATAAATTTCACCTACATTACCCCCTAGAATAATGAAATAGAACAAAATAATGACTGTTAAACTATCGTAAATACGGGTGCTATGCGATCCCAGTGTGTACACGACGTCGTAAAAATTCTTATAAGAACTCGTATATTTTGTTCCAGACTCAATGTGATTATTTTTTAATGGAAAACGAGGCTCGGTAGATCTTTTCATTAAACAATGAAAACGAGGCGTTCGTTGCTCAAAGTAGGACTTATTACAATGCAATAACTTCCTTCGCGTGCAGTGACTTAACTCTATTCAGGCTGGGGGGGATGTACAAAGTGCCCCCCTGCTAAACTTTTGTACATAACTTTTGAATGAATGGGTTATATGACTACAAATTTTAGGAGTATTCCTACCATTTATCTAGGATCATTTTTTTGGTAACTATGGATAATTTCCCCCTAGCAAACATATTTTTGACAGGTGGTAAAAAAAAAATGCAAAAAAAAAAATTCTTCTTATTTTTGCTTGAAAATCATTTTGGTATATAGTTTGCAAAAAGACAAAATTCACCTAAATTTTCTGCACCACCAGTTTTCCAGTCATGACGTCATCGTAAGTAATGATGTCAGCAAAAAGATTATTTGGCTTAAATGTTAATTAAGGGTTCACCGAACATTCTTGAAAGTTTCAACACTACAACATGGCTCCATCAGAAGTTATGGAGGGGGGGCCCTTTGTGCCCCCCCGGCTATTCAGAGCCCTAAAAGCCCGGCCTGCATAGGGTTAAACTTACTATACTGTCTATATTGAATAGAGAGTTGAAGTAACTTTATATATTTAATCCTAAGTATAGCATATATTAACAAATGATGACCACGCAACCCTGTTTCTACAACACCAGTACGTTGGAAAGAATGATTTCTGTTGAATAGTATAAGGTCTCTACAGGAACCTTTCTCGGATTTTACGCAAGTTTTGTGTCGCACTAAAATGTTGAGACCATTTTGTTCCTTGAAGTTCAGCAGTACTGGTGTTGAGGGTTCTATATTAAAATGATCAGTTATTATAATGTTATCAATATTAGCTATATAAAAATCAATAGCATTAGATAAACTACTTAAGAAATAGTTAAATTTTAATTTGGGGTGTCTTTAGACGCTAAATATTATATTTGTGTTTTCTCAAATTTGTCTCGATAGAAATAACTTGCATGTTCTGGTCAAATTTGAACTGATTAAGTTCAGGGATATCAGACTTGACGTAAGCTAATAATCCCCTAGTGATATGTATCAGAAACATCCGATTGATTGAGATTTAGACAATTTAGATTGTAATTTATTTTCTACACACAAACCAGGGTCTTCGGGCCATCAGGGTCAAGAGGTAGGTTCTCGGGGTCAGGATCATAAAGTCAAGGTACTAGGGCTAAGGTCCCGTTGGCAGGGTCTAGGTTTCAGAGGCGCCTTCGGTCCAGGGTGGTCAAGGGTCCTAGTTTTTGTGCCAATGTTCAGATATTGTACTAAATACTTCTTTATGAATGTTTGAATACTGTTGCTACACCAAACTCCGAATATGATTATATTTCCCTGTGTATTCTGGGACGTCACAAGAGGGAAAATAGGTCCAAAACGGGCCTAAATGCAACCTGGAAAGAAACCTTTTGCGATGATTAGAATCTTCGTATTGTTTCTTGGTTATATAACAAATTTCCCGCCAAGCCGTCAAGTGTCGAAATGCCTGCGCAGACGGACATCCATCCATCAGCGCAGAAACCCACGGTTGAGTGTTATTATAAGTGATACAACTCATTCTAATAACTCAGAAATGCGTGAGACATAATATAACATTACAAAATAATAACCTTAAAAGGTTAATTTGTTAGCGTACTCTCCTCAGTAATGCAACTTATGAACATTTTATTTTTGCTTAGCTGTTACTTAACATTACATACAAATTGAGACTGTGGTGCTTAAAAAACGTAACGTTTTATAAATAGCATAAACTCTTTTATACTGCTAATAAAATATATACCTCAAAAAACGTTAAGTTTATTTGCCATAATAATGTCACATAAACAGGATGCAAACTCTTCTGATAATCGTTATAATCTTTTTTATCACCGGACAATTCTTTATTGGACATGTGCATACCGTATGATGTACAGCATATCAACAATATGATTTCAAATGCTGTAAGATATTTTAAGAAGCGCTTTACCGAAGTATGTTTGTTTACCACTGCAAGTATACGCATAGCAATTACAAGTAAATAACAGACTATTACAGCTGCATCAATCACAATGAGAAGAAGTGTCACCCACTGGTCCTCTGGATAGTCATCAATATGTTGCTTCCCTATAATGAAATACATATTAGCATGCAAATTATACTTTTATTGTTAGGTGATTACCTAATACCTAGCTTACTTAGACTGTTGTTTACTCGGAGAAACCCATTTCTCAAATCTAGCGGAATGTTATACGAGTTCGAGGCAAATTCACATCTTTCTGGACCCAATGAACATTTATGTCAGTCAGTTGTTTGGGTCTTTTGTAGAGCCACACATTTAAAGAACTTGCTTTGTCTGGATCTTTAGTGAAATAATCTTGTCAAATTCTAAAAGGATGTGAAATGAAATCGAAAGAAGAGATAATTCATGTCGATGGCGGAGAGGAGATGGAGTAAATTTTCTGACCGATATGATTTTGATTTAAAGATATGCTTTCGATTTACCTGTCCGTGGCAGATACTAGCTAGTTATTAACAACCGTAAGTAAGAGATTTAGGCAGCGCACCTGATTTAGAACCTGTTTGAAAGAGGCTAGTTAGTTAGCTAAATAAACTAACCAAACAACCTGGGTAACATTATGATGGCATATGGGCAGGTATGCGGTGATACACTATTTTCTTAATCGCATTTAGTTTATTTTGTGTCAAAATGGTAATTGGACAAAGTTCATTACAAAACCGCAATTACATCATGAATTGCAGAGTAATGCACCGACCCGAGGGCTTGCAAGGGTCGAAACGGTCTGGGCTTAATATGGTTAGAGAAACACTTATAAGTACAACCAGGTATTAAACTGCGTGTATATCTTTTATTTTGTAAGTTAATCCTATTCAATATGGTTAGGCACAAAGCGCCAGTCTGCAAAACATTTGATCATAACTTCTGAATAAATTGCTATTATGACTAGAAATTTTGAGACTGTTCCTATAATTTATCTAGGATCATTTATATGATATGTTCAAAAAGGTTCGGACTAGATAAATTTACATTGGTACCATAAAAAATGTCCAGAATCAGTAAAATGTCTATGAGATTGCTTTTTTAATTTTAACAATCGACTCATCAAGATCAATATTTAGGTTTAAATATAAGGGGAATGAAAACGATTTCACAGTGCTGGCCTCAAAGAAATTTGAGTTAAATTGAATTTTGGGATACATTTGTTTACGAGTTATCGATTACTGTGATTTGCATAACTTTAATATTCATCATTATCTCGGTCTGAGTTTTTCATCACGTAGTAGTTCGTAGTAGTTCGAGTATACTGTACCGTAATGCTTTGATTAAATATCCTGGCGCTTATTTAATTTTCGTGTCTCAATGGCGGGCGCTTATTTGATGGAGGTGCCTATTCAATTAGAAAAACTATTTTTTTCGGTAAAGTAAAATAAACCCCGCAATGATATGCTCGTATTATATTATTTCTTCTTTTCTTTATCGTTATCTACATCTTCATCGTCTGAATTCTGATCTAACAGCAACTTTGATTGCGCTGAAAAATGTTTTAAAAATGATCTAATTCGAAAAAGCGCCCGTGCGATTATTTAATTTTAGAGGGTGCTTATTCGAGTAGGCGCTCATTGACATTCTTGCTAAAACGGGGCGGGGGAGGTGTGACGCTTATTTGAGAGACGCGTTTATTGATTGTTCTACTAGAAAAGAGGAGGGGGCGTTTATTCGACGGTAGCGCTTATTTGATGCTTTATGGTATATAACATTCAAAAAAATTATAAGTTATCAGTTTCACACATGCATGCAGAATAGAACTTCATTTTTTAAACAGTGCGATCGCCTCCATATTGGAGATTTCAATTTGAAAGAAAAGCCTTAAATTTTGATTAGCAAGGCCAACAAAGTAGAAATTCAAATTTGTTTTAAAAAAACCTGGGTACTAAGCTGCAAGAAGCAACATAGTTTGTCCAGGTTGCAAAAGGGCCTAAGATCCTAAGGGATAAACAATAATCTCTAGTAGATGGGCTAATCAGTAATCCTTAGTACTAGGGCCTGTTAGTAAAATCTAGTGCGCTAGAGCTACTAGACTCTTGCCATTCCTACCCCTGATCAAAGATAGATTGTTCTACCCATTCGGACACACCTCCTCGCAGTGTAAATGTAAATACTTATAGTTTTTTTGTGACTACAATATATATGACATTTTACATATGACATTTAATTTATAGCGAAATTAAGGTCTGGATTTTTTTTTTCTCTAAATTTCAGTCTGAGATGTCTAATAAATCATAAAATATCAGTAAATTTAATTAAAAGTTCAAAAATCGCCACGAAATTCTGATATTTGTCATCAAAAGTACTCACAATCGTCGCCATATGCAATTTTAGTTGACATGGTTTCATACGCCAAACCCTGTTCTTATGACGTCATTCGTGTTACATGATAATTATAAACAAAATGTCTGCTGTGAAAGTCGCACCCGAGAGTCTAGAAGATGATCAGAATTCTTCTTCCAAAATGGAAGATGACACTTATTCGGATACTGACGATTGTGATGGGAAGTGTGGCTACTCTTGTGAACCCGAATACTCCAAGAGAGAGTTTGATAAACTGGGTATTATCGTGGAAAATTAGGAAAGAAAAAAAGTCGTCAGTAGTTAGCTAGTGATAACGATCTTGACTACAGCCATCTACAAACCTTACACTTGTGGACTTTGTTGGATAATACCATCTTTAATTGAGTCAATGCTGCACTGAATCTTCACCTCTTAGCGCACTTGATATACCACCGGAGGAAAAGAAAAATATACTTCCTTCACCGGAAAGCAGTGGCTGCCTAACATCGTCGAGAAGGAAAGCCACCTCTAACGATTCCAGTTTACCGTCTTTTTTGGACATTTTAAGGAACGCTGCTTGATTTACGATCTTTTATACTATTTCATACGATTTTATACACCATCTTGGACTAGCCACTTGAAAAAGTTTTTGAAAAGATTTTATCTTGCTTCAAGTCCCTCTTCGCTTTGCCAATTTATTTTGATATGAACAAATCATATATTTGCCGAAGCCGGGGGTTGAATAGTGGCTATTCAATTTGTAATAATATTATTATTTTTCACACTTCTACAGAATTTGTTTAGTATTCAAAAGTGTTATTCAGGGCAGAGCTTGACTTGACTTACTTGAAATGAAATGCAAAAGACGGCTAAACAAGCACAATCAGGCATTAATTATCTTCACAAAATTCATGTTATTACCCTCTGTTATATCATTATATAAAATGAGTAATCCTGCGCATTTATATTACACGCATCAGTGATTTATTTGTTTATTTCAATATACACTCTTCTTCCCAGGAGATATTCTTATTAACATAAGTTTAATCTTGTTCAAAATTAATAAACAATGTAGGAGAAAAACTGAAATGTTTTTCGAAGCGAAGTTTTTATGCCACTTTATATTTTTGTTGTAGATCGGTGTTAATGTTATAGACTTTAGATGACATTGGCTATATTATATAGTGAACGTTAGTACAGGTTTTATTATAGTTTTATGTGATCTGTATGTAAAGTGATAAAAAATAAATTTCTGGATGTAGTACTCTGTACAAAGAAAGAAGATTTGAAATAAAAATTTCCAACCTTAGAACAAATCTTCTAGAACCTCGTTCGTATGTCTAGTCAGGGCAAATGTTTAGCAAAAGTCGTCGTTGGTACACATTGACCATCACAATTAGAGCAGTTGATGTTTTCTACCTTGCAGAGTTCTTTTCTTCGCTAGCAAAGTTCTAATTTCACGGGTACGGTTACAGAAGGAGCACGAATGACGTCACGTTATAACTCAAATTTTACGGTAACCGAATAAAAAAGCAGTCAAATTACGAACTGTTTGTGTCAATTTTGGACAACGTAGGGACGCTATTATATTTTTTTCTCTGCAACAATCATTGTATAGCTTTAATCTAAGAAATAAACGACATAAACCTTAGTTCTCCGTTAAGGCATGTGTAGAATGTAATTATATAAACATATAAAAGATAATTGCATCAAATAGTAACTTAAGTATCAACAAACAATTGCCATTGATTATGAACGAAACAAGAGTTGCACATATAGTTTGAAAGGTCTTGCAGAAGACTCTTTAGGGTACTTTCACAGAGTCCCCCAATGCAGAACCTATAGGGTATTGCCAAGTTTAAAAACCTTTAGTGTTTAACAATTAAATACCCTAAAATGTTTTTAACAATATCCCAAGAGGTATTTGAAAATATCGTAAAATGTCTCCAGCAACACCTTAAAAGGTTTTGGGGAATACCCTTAAGGGGGTGGCAGATTTCTATAGTTACTAACTAAACATGAGAGCCACGGCACTTTACGATCTTTAACTCAAGGATCTGAGTAGCTGGCAATTGGTTAGGGACTACTCGTTTAATTAATTTGTTCTAACTTCCCGCTATTTTAACACGTATTTGAGCTTTTTAGATAGTTGACCGTTTTAAGCTATCATTGATTTACTAAAAGTTAGTAAGTGGGAGGAATTGTAATAAGAGCGGGTTGGAGATGGAGGTTGGGAGGGGGGAGGGATTTCCAAAAACTAATAAGCATCTCCCTCCCGCTTGTTTGATACTGAGTATACATTATATACAAAATTATGTGCATAAACTATTGAAACCGAATATGCAAAATATAGTTAACTTACTGCAACAAACCAACTATGGAGAAACCGATACCCCGGTAAAACTAGAGTTAACCCTATTATATATGAGGGGAGAAACTGCCCCCTACCCAGGTAAACCTTTCACGATATAACCAGAATATGAATATTTACCTTATATTTAATTGGCTATATTTTAAGATTTTTTGATTCTGTTTTCGCATTTACAGTGCCAAATGAAGTGCCTTTTCTTAAATTATAAAATAAAATCTGTTTTATATCCACATTAGCCTACTATAGCGCCAAAATAGACAAAATTATCTTGAAAGATTTTACGGTCGGCTTTAGTCGAAATTAGTATATCTGTAAAATAAACACAATTTTTTGACACATAGTAAACCCTGATTAGCCTTTTACTATCAATATGAATAAAATAACCGATTATCTATAGTGCTATAGGATGTCAGAGGTATTAAAATTACTTTAAAAAGTTAATATTAAAAAGCAACTGTGGAGGAGAGCAATAATAAGATTTTCTAAAAAATCTGTGGAGCAGAGCTATAAATAACTCATATCACATGGACTGAACAATATTAAAACAATATTGAAACAATAGATCATTCAATAAAGTTTTAAATCGACAGACAAAAGATATATGAACGATTTTCCATACACCTCTCTGGAGAAGAACACTGACAGCACGCCTTCTGCATGATTTTATTAATTGTCATTAAACCCAAATGTTCCTAGTAAAAATATGTTATTAAAAGTCACCAAAGGAGAAGTTCGCATAATGTTTTGTTCAGGATACATTGTAAAAAGTTCAGGTTCATTTTTGAAAATGGAAACCGTAATAAAAATTAATACAGATAATATTGTCATCAAACCTAAGTCAAAAATGTTCACAAATTAGTAGGCAATAGGCTATTGACCTGCTATTGTCTTGGGAACAACATAATTCAATAGAATTATAAAACAATAGAAAACTGTATTTTCGCGTGTTTGATGTGTTATTATTTAATGGAAATGATGGTAAATGAATGAAGACATTATTATTAAGAGGTTCGATAATCCCGAGTTAAGAATCCCGAGTTACGGGCCCGAGCTACGAATATGAAGTCATAACCCGAGTTAACTAACCTTTTGTAACTTGGGATTTATTTTTAATTTACATACAAATAAAATTTCAGAGTTATTTAAATCGGGAATTTTAAGTTATTAAAGTTATCTCAGTTTTCTAAGTTTTTCTTTCAAATATTTGACAATTATGAAAGTGACCGCATATAAAAACCCAATTTAGATTCTAGTGTCTAAATGGAATTTCTAATCGAATGTCTAGATAATGTTCAAAATGTTCGAATATCTTTATTTATTTTATTTATAAAGTGCGCAGTTTATAGACAAGAAGATCTTCATCTCTTTCCGACGTATTGACAATTTAAGTTCAAGAAATAGTCCCAATTTTCAAGCGGGTTTGTTAGAAATATATTACTAACTCAAAACAGTATGGCAGAACTTTTCTTTGTAATTGTAATGGCAGCATACAATAATCGAAAAGCCGTCATAGCAAGAAACGATTTTTCCAAGAAGGAACGAAGAAAAGTTGTTCTTCATAACAAAAGAGTCAACCTTATCACATAGCTTGTCCCCCAGCTATTTTTTTGATTTACAACTTGAGAGCGGTTGTATACCGTAAACTGTCACCTATAACCTTATGGTGCAAATTTTGGTGGGCTTAAACTAGAATGGGCTTATACTTGGGTGGGCTTATACATGGTCCGAAAAAGGTGGACCTATAGGGGGGAATCAATTGCACCATATTTCAAGTTTGAGCATTTATTATATTTTGAACAAAAGTGTCAATATACTAATTTGTAGCTTAAGACTCAGATGAAAGAACAGCGTATGACGAGGACAGAACGTATTACACCTGTGCATTGAAGAAGTGCATCAGCAGGAAGCCATTTATGAGCAACTTGACGTACCGCCAATAAAGGTAATAACATGACAGTCACGTTTGACGCAGAGCGAAAAAAACTATTTTACGATAGAGAGGCTTACTATTGTGACTTTTCAAAATGCATAAGGTTAAATACATTGACTAGAATCGCTTCATTCATATTATTTTGTTTATGTTATATATCTTTTTTATTACGTGTGTTTTAAACATATTTTAAATATACCTTGAAAGCACGAGCTATATAATATCGTTGTGCTATTTCTTTCTTGAGAAAATATAATCTTGACGCTATTATCATTAGTTAACATAACCATCTTTAATAATGTAAATAATATGGAGGTCTAATTCGCACATGGGGAGGAAAGTCATAATATTTTTGATGTTGGCCTAAAGTTGGCCTAAAAATCAATTTTTGGAACTGGATTTAAAATAATCAGCCCTAGATTCAAAATCAACATCTTGAAGCCAAGTCAGATACAAAGTGTCAGACAAAACAACATAAGTTAGGTTTTAGGTAAAGAAACAATTTTTGGAACTGACATTTAACGGATCTACCCCAGATTCGAAATCGATATCTTAGGCCAAGTTAGATGTTAAGTGTAGTTCTGGGGTCAAAATTGGATAATTTTTAGAAATCTTATTTGAATGAAACTTTCCCCAGTAAACTAAGTTAAATAACTCGGATATTTTAATCGATTAAAATTCCGGAATTAAATTACTCGGAAATTTGAAGTCAATTACATAACTCGGGAATTTTATTTGTGTCTAAATCACCGAGTTAAGATAGTTAACTCGGGTTTTGACGTCTTATTTGTAACTCGGCCTCGTAACTCGGGTTTCTTAACTTATTATTAACATGATATAGATTGTAAAATATGCCATTTCATATATAGTATTTGATCATTAGAGACTACCGTGAACTCTCGGTAACTCGAACACCGGATAACTTGAAATTTTATTATCTCGAACTATTTTCTTCAGTCCCTTCAACCATCCCTAATATTTCCCTATAAAAATCACTCGTTAACTCGAACCTCGAATAACTCAAACATTCTTTATCTTGAACCATTTTTTAGTCTCCCTTCGGCTAATTTCTTCGTATAACTCGAACATTTTTCTTGAGAAAAGGAATTTAAATTTCTTTCATTTTCATTAATTGCAATTGTTATATTGTAAACGAATTACAAACTTCCTTGGTAAGGCTAAGACAAGTTGATATACCCAACTTCTTCCAGTGAATGTTAATATTGTAACATAATATTATTACAATTTTTTCTTGAATAAAAATTCGCCTTAATTCGATTTAATATCACATTTTTACCAGAGTTCGAATTAACGGAAGCTTCACTTAACTCGAACATTCGTTAAATCGAACGATTTCCCCCGGTCCCTCAGAGGTTCGTGTTACCGGAATTTCACTGTTACGGTAAAATTCTCGGAAGCTTTCGTTGTTTGTTGTTTTGTTGTACCCTTGCCAATGATAGGGACAGATCATTCTGAGTATAATGTAGAATGAAAATATAAATTTCTATTCTGAGGAGAAAGGATATCAATACACAAAATTTCATTTAAACCTATTCTGGCCGTTTCTTTGGGGAGCACTGTAAGACCGGGACGAGAGAAGATAGCCCCGTTTCAAAAACCATGATTGAACCATGTCTTGCCGTAATGCATCTAGTTAACACCTGGGCGCTTATTTAATTTTCGAACATCCAAGGAAAGGGGGAAGGAATCGTGCTTATTCAAGGGAGACGCTTATTCAATCGACAAAACTTACGGTATTTAAATTTTTTCGGGAAATATACTAAACACCACAATGATATGCTCGTATTATATTGTTTCATCTTTTCTTAACCAATATCTTCATCGTCTAAATTCACATATAGCAGCAAAAAACTATATATGGTTTTTCATTTTCACTAAAATTGTTTTAAAAAAGATCGAGAGCAAGGCCAGGGCGCTTATTTAATTTTGAAATTTCAAGAGGGCTGCTCTCATTCAAGACGGGCGCTTATTTAAGGGGGGCTTATTGTAATTTTAGTGAAAATGGGGAAGGGGCGCTTATTCGAGGAAGGGCGTTTAATCGATGTATTATGATCGTGTTGAACTTTCCAAAAAGTTAGGTCAACACAAAACTAGCATTTTATATTATTATTTTCCTGTCATCACTTATGATGACGTCATCTTTGGAAAACAGGTGGTGCGAAGAAAATATTTTTTGGGGAATTTTTTTTTTCCTAAGCTATATACCAAACCGTTTTTATATTTATATTTACGTTTTATATATATATATATATATTTACCACCTGTCAAAAATATGGTTGCTAGAGGGAGATTATCCCTAGTTACCGAAATTTTTTTCATCAAAATGATCCAAATATATTTAGCCATTCATCGTAGAAATTGACGTCGCATATTATTTGACGTAAATTTATACCAATGATGACATCGTTTGACGTTCGCAGGGAATAATCGTATACGGACTTCATCTCTAAAAACTCAAGTTAATTATTTTTTGTGCTTCTTAAAAGCAAGATATTACCTTTAACAGTAAAACCAATTGGTACAGATAACCAAACTAGTGTGAATAAGACATAACAACCTAGAGTAAAAATAATTAACGAATATACAGAATTCTACCGTATATACAGATTTCTAAATTTTCCAGAGGACACAGCTTATATAATTGATTAGGCACGATATGGTATGGGTATTTGCCATGTCTTTGTATATACAATGTGTAATCAAGAATAATTAGCTACACAGTTTTGCGAATTGTTTAGTAATGATGTCCAAGGATATATTTTCGAAAATTAATATTAGTAGACGTTCTCACATGCATTAACTAAAACTCAACCACATCTAGACTAGGGTTTTAAATTATGTTTTTGACTGGCGAGGTCAACTATTCTCCTTTGAAATATTTTAGAAACTACAAAATCATTTTGCCACAAAATTTGGTAGGATTATATAGACCTTCTGATATAGAAAATCATACACAAATTATATTTGTAATTACCAGTATTTTTCTGATGAGGTCATCAGTTCTATAGTGACCATATTAATATTAAAAACAATTACAATCCTTTTTTTACGAATTTCTCTTTTTCAGGGAAATATAATAAATACTATTTGGACTATTTGGACTAGTTGTACCATTAGATATTAGCAGACCAAGATAACGCCATGTTAATTTTAAGAATTTATTCGGACAAGTTTTAAGAAATGAATTTTTAAAAAAAACATTAAGTCTAGATTGGGTTAAAAGAGTGGAAATACAAACATCTTTTTGTATAATGGAAACCTAAATTGAATTCAATTTTCCATAACTTAGTCTTCCATGTTATTAAAAGAATGTTCTGCAGGAAGAGGACGAATTGGATCTTACTTCACTTGTGGTATAAAGTAGAATGGCAGAAGTTGAGATGCACAAAATAAGAGAAGAAAATTAATTCGAAGATTGCGTTAAGTTTCTTTTTGATCCACATATTAAAAAGTGATAAGATAGGATAAACATATACAGTGAAAATATATAGTAAATCAAATTGTGTTTAGACGTATGTTTACTCAGGCCACACCTGAGATGAGATCCACTTCAACACGTATACTCGTTTCGAGTTTGTCAGACCTTATCAGTAGCAGCTACATACAATTCTGTTTAAACTAAGGTAACGTCCAGTGCCTTTACCGTAGTAAACAGTTTAGTTAAGATTGGGAAAAATATATAAGCAGTAGTTGAAACAGTAAACAGACTGAATAGCAGACTAAATTACCGTTTGTAATTGAGATATAAGACTACTTACATAAAGACTCACTACGATCGGAGCAATGAAATCGCCTAGTACGTACTCTTGTTATACCACGCACATTATTATGTGCTACAGGGTATGTTGCTGCTTCAATAGCATTGATGGGTAGATCCATATTTTTACATACTGTGATTTTCTGCTTCCTTATCTGATTTCTCTCTGTGGCGCATTTTGAACATTCATTATGTTGCGTTTTATGTTGTCAACTGGAGTGTCTAAACATATCAAAATATCCAGCTTAACCATTGGAGAATAAAGGCGCAATTAGGAGGCACATATTCATTTAATCATTTAATCATTTATTCGTTCATTCGTTCATTCGTTCATTCGTTCATTCGTTCATTCGTTCATTCGTTCATTCGTTCATTCGTTCATTCGTTCATTCG
>JAULBZ010001165.1:0-23917 GCA_032360805.1 Neoturris breviconis | reverse complement strand
ATTGTTTTTAAGTTTTTATTATTTATTTAGCATTTTATTGTAAAGGCATGCCGGATTGCACCGAGCAACTAAATTTTTTAATATATATATTTTATCATTTTGAATGTTATTCTCTATGTTTTGATATGAAGCAGCTATAATACATCCAATACCGCAGGAAAGTCAGTGTTATTTGACTTCTAAGTAAACATGATTTAGGGATGCTAACATATTTGTGTCTGTTCCAGTACTCTCTGGTAGGGGTAGGGGAGTTAAGCTCCATTTTTCGAGCTTAACTTCAGTATTTCGACTGTAGTATTCCCTCAACCAAGTACAAGATATTTAGAAAATACTTTTTAACAAGGTACTTCTGGCTATATCTTGTCATGTCAATCTTCACTCCATTCAACACCCATCTGTGAATTTTAAAAAATGTAGCTCTACCCCTCTCCACCATCAGGTATCAGAGAGTAGATAAACAAATAAAACTTATGAAAGGCCTGTGTGCTGTCTAATTTGCTTATCACTACTCTCAACTACGTAGTTGTAAGGGATTTTTTGTTTTGGGTTGTTTCTAGGGCAAATTTATTTCGTGTTTGGATTATATTTTTAAAAAGAATATTTAAAAAGAAATCTTTCCCAAACCCCTCCCGACAATTGAGAGCACGTGTTTGCAAAAATTTCCAAGATGGAAAGAGGTAAGCAAAGACACAGCAGACTCAATAGCATACTGTGATATGCAGTAAGAAGTTGAAATTAGCCACCAAAATAATGCTTTTTATGAATGTGTAGCTATAAAAATAGCCATTTTGAAGTGGAGGCATAAAGCGATGTGACATGCGAATATAGAAATTAACAACAATTTCTAGAGCCAATCAAATGCGTAATATTTAATTTACCCACTCATCTGCATAATTTATGCAACGCACCGCGAAGTTTTGAAATTAATTTTGTATTATGGGACCTGCTATCATTACGCGCTTGTTTCTATAGAATAAAGAGTTGTGTCTCCTTTCTTTCCATCCTCCTAGGTGTGACAGACATTTTGTTTAATATTATCATGTAGCACATGTAGCCCTCGAAATGACGACGTATAGTCTGCGAGGGTCGGCAGTCTGCAGCCGACGTAGATTTGGTTTCAAAAAATGGAATAAATACTGACGTTAGTTTCTTTGGAAGTGATTAGATACAAGAAATATTCGCTATAAAGTTACTACAGATAAGATTTTTTTTTCTCTTCTATTCTATATCGTTTTATAGAATCCATTTTGATTTTTCCGGACCTTGGTGTACAGTTAAATCAACCTCGATCCCAGGATTTATATTCTTAAGGTTAAATAAAGGTAGATTTCTACGAGGCAAAATACTTCGCTGGGGAAATATATCGGACCAATGATAATGCATTATCTTTGAATTTTATCCAGGGGCTGCACAAATGGACATACGTGCGTGCATTCGCACGAACTCTCGCGGCTTGAAAATTATGAAGTCCGTACACGTTTCTTCTACAATAAGTACGATCACGTACAAGATCGTTGAAAGAAGTTTGTCAATCAAAATAACTTTCCATAATACACACACCAGGATATGTTTACAATGTTTGTACATATGTACGCCCTATATATCTTATATATAGTGTTACTATTTTTCCAAACATTTTTTATCACTTTTCTTTTCTTATAATTCATATTTATGCGCAAGACTTAAGTCACACAAAATTCATTTTGTATTGATTTTTAATCAGGTCCAGCAATAGTTCGACGTTTAAAAAATATTTCAAGTTGTGCATCAAAACTTTTGAACAATAGATTTTTACCTTAGAACATAATTTTTAATTGCACACAAAGACGGTCGGTAATTGAACAATACAGCGCCGTAATATAAGAAATGAACACCTGTATACATAGCTGATAACCATCTGCATTCTCACTCAATCTTCTCACGTGAATCCGACAAACAGAGTAATCTTGTCAGACTTTGTTTTGGCATTGAATGCCTCGTGTTTGCTCAACGCTTGGGAATAAAAGAAAAAATCTTTCAGTTTTGAATGGGAATTAATTTAAAGTATTAGGATATGCATGAGATGTTATTTTGTTCACGAAAAAAAGAGAGTCGATAATTTTTAGGTAGTATGTAATTTTTTTCTTCTGATATTTGAAATTTGAGAGCCAAAGTTTTTTGATGCGGTGCCATATTTTTCGGGTCAGTCAGCACGGCAAACAGAGAATTTATTAAGGACTGTCTTACTTAGTATCGCTTGATATATATCTGTCAGCAACTTAATTCTAAATTGCCGACCCCCAGAGTTGCTCAGAACAGCAATGCCGATCTAAATAAAGTCCTAGGTCGGCAAAATTTTGACGGCCTTGAATTCAGAGGGCTGACATGTGATGTCATTTTGCATAGAAAACCATGGTAACTAAAATAGCATATCAGGGTTTTGTTGCGATTTTTGAACGTTTGATTAAATTTAATGATATTTTTTAGACTTATCTTAGACTTAAATTCAGAAGAAGAAAAAATTCAGACCTTGTGCTAGCTGTTGTTTATTAATTTGATTGTGTATATAGAATATAATTTTTTTAAAAAGAAAATCTTTATTACCATAATGTTATCAAACTTATTTACACTGCTTTATTCAGTATAATTTGCACGGTACAGTTTCCTAGGGTTAGTCTTAACTTCTATTCAGTCTATTTTGATCTATATATAACTGGAGGTTTGAATGCATGATTTTTCATAGAAAAAGTTCATAAACGAAAGTACTGACAAAGTTTGTTATCGTTTTTGATATTATTTACAAAAAATATGCACCTAAAACGTGCTATACTCTAAAGGGGAGCTTGTAAAAATTAAGAATTGTTGTCGAAAGTGAAAAAAGAAGTTGTTAGTAGTTAGTTAGTGATAACGATCTTACCTCTAGCCATCTACAAACCTTAAACTGGTGTACTTGTGGACATTGTTTTATAATGCCATCTTTAATTGAGTTGAAATGCTGCACTGAATTTGCACCTCTCAGCGTCCTTGATATTCCATTGGAGGAAAAGAAAAATATACTTCATTCGCTGGCTAGCAGTGCCTGCTGATACGTGTAAATATAATATTTTATACAATGGTTTTATACACCATCTTCGATTAGCCGCTTGATAAAGTTGTTGGAAAAAATTCTTGCTTCTCTCTTTGCAAGTTTGTTTTTATCGATGAACCATTTGTTATCTGTCACAGCCGGGGGTTGAATTTGCTATCCGATTTGTAATAATATTATTTTTCACACTTCCACAGGGATTTGTTTAGTATTCTAGATTTTATTTAGGACGGAGCTATTGTACAAGAAACGCAAAAGATAACGCAAGGATAATCGGCCATTAATTATATTTACAAAGTTATTATAGAGTGCTTATTATATAACTAAATTTCTGAAGGATAATATTGTATTACGCTTCAAAGATTTAATTATATATTATGTTTATTTATTTTCAAAACTTTTGAACAACGTAGGAGAAAAACTGAAATGTTTTTTGAAGTGATTTTTTAATCACTTGGTGGTTACATGGTTTATATAGTTTAAACTTTAGATGACATTGGCTATATTATATATAGTAAACGTTAGAGGTTTTAATATGGTTTAATGTGAGTATGTAAAATGATAAAAAACAAATTTCTAGATGTAGTACTCTGTATTAAAGAAAGAAGACTTGATATAAAAATTCACAACCTTCGAACAAATCTTCTAGAACCTCATTTGCGTCTTGTCATGTCAGAGCAAATCTTTGGCAAAAGTCATCATTGGTATACATTTGCCATCACACTTAGAGCAGTTGACATTTTCTATCTTGGAGATTTCTCTTCTTCGCTATCAAAATTCTCATCATCATTTCACGGCTACTACATAGCATGGTTACAGAAGTAGCACCTGTGATGGCACGTTATATCTTAAACGGAAACCGAATAAAAAAGCAGACAAATTACGACCATCGTAGGTCACTTTTTGTGTCAATTATGGACAAAATAGTGACAATATGACGTTTTTTTCGCTGCAACAATCATTGTATAGCTTTAATCTAAGAAATAATCACAGAAAATGATTGACCTTAGTTCTCCTTAACCAAGTTGCAGCCTCGTTTCCAGGGCTTATTCTTTCTTGACGGTTGTGGCCCACAGGGTTAAACGTCAAGAGAGAAAGAAGAAGCTCTGGAGACAAGATTTTAACAAGTTGAAGAAATTACTCTACTTTTGTGCATCTATCCACTTTTAGACTGGGAACATATATTGTTGATATTCTAACCTTCTGCAAGAAATACCACAAATTTGAAAGCATTAGAGACAACACAAAGGGCCGCAACTTGAAATACTCAAAATTAAAAATAAAACAGACCTAGTTTGTAAAAAACTAGAGCAATAAAATAAATTTTAGTAGCTTGATCAGAGATCAATTTAAAATAACAAAGTCAAAAGCAATTTAGCAAACTGACAATTCTACAGAAGTATCCACGAAGGAGATAAATGATATGTGGTAATTAATTCTGCACAAAAGGGCAGCAAAATATCAAAATACCTGATAGCCATTTTCACACTATTTACATTTCCAGTTCTATTGTACATTCTCCTAGTCTAATGCCTGTGACAAAAAAATTTCTTTAAAGGAGAACTAACGACAAGAAATTACATACACTGTTTTGTAGATAAAAAACATTCTATTGTAGTCAAACATACACAAAACATATAGTTACATATTTTTAATCATAGAGCCTTAAAAGGGGGCTTTAATTGCCCTATTCTTGTCCATGTTTATCGCCATTACGCACCTCGGTTTCTTAAGGACAAATGTCTACAATATATTCTTGCGACGTCATTTCACGATCTGTTCATAATTCATTCATGTCGCGTCAGAGTCAGCAAAGTGAGTTGGTGTTAATGACTTTTATTTTTTAAGAGACTTCATGTGACTATGTTCTAATGATAACTTTGAACCATCAACACCAGGATACACTAACGAACCAAAAAACACAGAGCATGAGCTGAAAAACACTTTCAGCAGTGCAAGTAGTGCAAATCTCATCTGACAACTCTGATGATAAAGATGTTGATGAACTTGACTCGAGTAGGATTACGAATTTGTAGTGTAGATGCAAAAGCCATTGTGTTACATTATATACAGTAATTGAATGTAAATGCTGCAGGGAGTATAAAAGGTTACTGAACTCCAAGCTCAAAAATAACTGTATTTAACACAGCATGAAGTAAACGTTGTGTCTTAACAAAACTGTCCTCGAGACGGCATACATCTTGCATCGAAGAAAAAACAGAGTCTTTAAAGAATTCAATCAATGTTCAATAACTAAATCATTCTTTCTTTTCTTTCTTTTATACACTGTTTATATTTTCACTGTTTTCCTCTTAAATTTTTTTTTTAAACATACTTAAGTCATGTCGGAAATTATAAATTATAATTCTATGCATGAGTAATTTAGAATAAGTAGATAGAATAATCGAATAAGTCCTGGTTTACATTAATCAAGCCAAAATTAGGCATCAATTATTATACCCATACAATTATCATACCCACGAACTCAGACCTCATGTGTAATCGCTTATATGTTTATATATTTTGCTTTGCGAAATGACGTCAGAAAAAAATTGATAACGAACAGGATTACTCATTAAAAGTTTACAATTTTCAGTCAATTTTCAGCCGAACCAAGTAATATTGCAAAGAAAATTTTTCAGAGTGATATTTCAAATAATTATGAACTATTAAGATCAACTTCCCATACTGTCATTAGTTCTCCTTTAACACCATTACACAGATATTCAACAATGTAAAATAATTCGGCATATCAGATACATATCTATATTTATTTACTAAAGTCGTATTCAGTGATGTGTAGAACAAGCATGCACTTTGAATTAAATAGGGACAAACTAAAATATTTAGAGAGAAGAGTACTGATTTACAACCGACTAATTGGTTACTTCATACTGTACAAGAAACCAATTCATGCGAGATCATTAACATAACACAATTCTATGCAGTTTTCTTTTTGTTGAATATTGTCATACATACAAAACAATTTGTCATGAAAAAGTCCTAATGCTAATGTTAAATTTGGGTGTTTATTCTTGATATGAAATTCTCCTCCACAGTGACCTTTGAAATGGTGTTCCAATTGTTTATTTGACCTGAAATCTCCGTATTAATAAAGACATATTTCATTTACTGTATAATGTGTGTATGCAAATAATATTTATGTGCTTTCACTTGGCTTCACTTGGCTACTTTCAATACCGTACCTTTGATTATTCCATTGTTCGAACAATTAAATGTTTTTCTGTCCAACTCCCAACACAATTATGTTTAGTGTGATGAAAGTAAATCTTCTTTCAACAAATTTTTAGGAATGAAGGGAAGCAGAACAGTTACGGCAAACATTACCCATATGAAACCATGGCAAGCGCTCTAATAGACATGGGACGCATTGTCAGCATCGGCGTCCCGCTTTTTATTATTAGCCTACCAAACAAAGTTTCGATGTGCTATTGCTATCACTCTGCGGCAGCAGCAGTGGCGGCTCTTTTTTCTTATTGGACCATGTTCCTGAAGTATTGGTACCAGCATTCATGGCATATCGCCAAAAATCTTTCAATTTCGTCCACTCGATCCCGAGTTTTGGGTAAAAACGGACTAAATAGCATTTTTGGTCGAATGGACCGAAAAGGCGTGGTACCATCCTGAAATTTGTATTTGGCATTCTAAGCAATAATACGAGACCGCTGGCCAAATTTGGTTCAATTTTGGCAACTCGGGACTGAGTATCGATGAAAAAGGAATTTTTTCAAAAAGTGGAGACTTTTTTGATATTTTAATTTCTATGAGACTTTAACTACATTCACCCAAATATTAAATGTTAAATAATTGACTTACAAACTTTTTAAAACTTTTTTCATAAATTATAAGGATTTGACCTGGATCACATTTGGATTTAGAATTTATTTGAAAAATAACTGCTATGAGAGTTTGACTATGAACCTTTTTTGGTAGCCATTTTGTATTTTGGGGAAGCTCCCTCCTCAAATTTTAAATTTTTAAATTTTAAGTTGTCTCCATTTTGATTTTGGGAAACTTCCTATTCAATTTTGAAATAAATATTAATGTTATTTACTTTAGGGTCGTAAAACTTTTAATTACTGCCATGAGTATTTAAGTTGAATTTTGTAACATTAATTACTCCCAATGCGAATTAGAAATATAATGACTGCACAATTCAGGGTTCGAATTAGCAGTTCGCAATTTGTAATTTGCCAATCGAGTCTTAATACTTTGCGAATCGTATTCATCGCATGTAATAATAATTTGCGAATCTAATCTTTTTTACGCCAAGCATTATTCTTATTTTCAATTAACGAATGGTAAAAAAAACATTAAAAACAAGTTTGAACTCCTTGGTAGTTGTGTTTTATAAATGTTTATTTCGCCATTGTAAAATATACTAAAGCTTTCAATGCTCAATCAAGCTTTGTATATAATCCAGCTGGTATAATCATAATGAAATATGCACACACGTGTTGCAATAGCTTTGAAAAACAATTAAAACGTGTCATGAAATATATTCTTCTTTCGAACGCTAATCAAACAAATTTTATTCCATTACTAAAAACTCTGAATCAGGGTAAAATCGTGAATAAAAATGTCAGAATAGACAGCAGCTTTAAAAACTGTAACAAAGTGGGAATTTGATTTGAACTGTAAGCTTGAGAATGATATTGTCGATGGAAAGTGAAGCGGATACGTTGTATTTGTGTAAACGGTGCGAAAGCAGTTTGAAGACGTTGAGAAGTTTTACATCAACATGGATTGAAGGTGATTACACAAAACTTTATATTTTACATTTCTGTAATGCCCTAGTCGGAATCTTTGAACGTAAAAGTGAAGAAGAGAAGTTCCGTAGCCGTTTGGTGTATTTCTTCTTCCCATTAACATTACTAGTACAGCCTGGAAGTTTGTCTCGTAAGACCTAGTAAGCAAAAACTTGTTCAAAGTCTAGAGTAAAACGCGCGAACAACGTTGAATACGTTGTTCTAACGTCGTTACTGTGGACCTGAGACAAGTTTGTACCTAATTGTAAAGTTCTGGTGTGCACATGTTTTCGTAAAAGGAACTTTGTTCCTGTTTTATAAAATAAGTCAAGCTATGTAAACAAATAAATTCAGCCAATAAGAATAATTTAACAGTTTAAATGACGTTTTCGCGTATTAATAATCTTATTGTTTTGCTACTCGAAATAAACATTCTATTTTGAATATGTCTAGACAATCTATTTTAATAAATATTAAAACTGGTACCCACCTGCATTTATTATACAGCAAATTCCGAGGTCTATTTGCAATTAAAACTATTCCATAGAAAATCCCACTTAAAATTATCACGATAGGAGACCATGCCCAGTTAGCAAAAACTTGTTCAAAGTCCGAACCTAATAATGTACGTGTGACGTGTTTCAACTTAAAAAGAACGTTGTCTTGATGTTAGAACATCAAAACTAACATCTTTTTTCAAAAAAAAAAAAAAATGACGTTGTTTTGACATTTTTCAAAGTAAAAAGACGATGTTTTGACGTTAGAAGTCCGTAGCTTTATAATTAGCTGGGAAAAAAAAAATCTATAACGCACTTAAAACGAACAATGAATTACATAAATATAATTAATTACGTATGAATTTTACCTCATTACGCTATAAAAAGTTTAATCTAATTTCAACATTTAATAAGTGTAAATGCAGCTTAATGCAGTTGAAAATAACCTTTATAATTTGGTGCCGTAATAATATCCTGCATGCACATCAAATGATAAACAAAGTTTAAAAAATAAAATAAAGACCATCAAGCATGGAATATACGAATACATGGAAGTTTTAGACTAACGAAGACTGCTGGTTTTCGCCGACTTTTAGATATTTCAGAGGGAATTTTTACCCATCTATGTGGAAATTAGCGTTGGCGTTCGGCGCTTTGCCCCGAACCCCATTGGGAGGCTCGCAACCCCTCCCAAACCCTCAGTTGCAAACGGATGTGCAGTCCTAACGCAGCGAACTTTTTAATGTATGAACTTTGCGAATCAACTTTTTTTTTCTAATGCAACAGAGGAAGACATTTTTACTAAAAGAATAATTTTTTTTAAAGAAAATTAATCTTCTATTTCATTATTTCATTATTTCTCATTTATTTTTAATTTTAATAACAGATTATGACAATCACCTTTTATTAGTTATTTTATTAAATGTTAAATTGTATAAGTAAAAATTAAAATAGATACATGGTTTCTATTATATAGTAGTACTCTTTTAACTGTTTTATAAGATAAAACAATCCAGTGAAACAAGAAAACGTTTCGATGTGCAGATCAAACAAAATTCAAAGCACACTTAACTTTTTAGTTGAATAAGTGCAAAATGAATAAAATTCAAAGTACCACTTATCTTTTTAATCAAAAAGTGGGAAACGAACAAACTTTATAAAGTATCACTTATCTTTTTAAATAAATAAGTGAAACGAACAGAATTTAAAGTATCACTTATCAATTTAATTAAATTAGTGTGAAACGAACTTCGATATGCGGGTCGAATGAAGTTACTTATTACTTATCTTTTTTAATCTTCTTTAATCTTTTTTTATCTGGACACATGGACGTGAAACCTTTGAAATATTTTTGATGACTGTCACCCTACAGTCACGTTTACTCATGAAATATCTGAGGACAGTGTGGGATTTCTTGATTATGAGTGTCTATGACACATAACACCTTGGTCACAAACCTTTACTGCAAACCCACAGACTGCTACTAGTACATTCATTTTGAGTCTTGCCACCCAGACCATACCAAACGTTCTACTGTCTATAGCCAGGGATTAAGAGTAATAAAGATCTTTTCTGATGTTAATGATTTTATTTTGCATCTTGGTAAGCTGAAGGGGTGGTTTCACAAGAGAGGAAACCCAGGCAGGCTTATAGAAAAGGAACTCAGTAAGTAAGAGAAACATCCAGGGACAGTGTGAGTCTGTTCACTGAGAGGCAGAAGGTTTCCAAATAAGGCATACCTTTGGTAGTTGCATTCAGTCCTGCACTGAAAAACTACTAAGGATAATTGGTTTTCTCTCTGTGATACTAGAACTTGTCGCAAAGACTAAGCCAGTACGAATTAATTGCGTACTTTTTAGGCTGTCCATACTTAATTGTTTGTTTCGTGTCTGAGTCGGTCAGTCGGTTTAAGTCTAGAGAAAAAAAATGCTTAAAACTAGCCTATATCTAATACTTTTGCTCTGTTTTAAAGTATAAAACGTATTAACACATATCCAGCCCAGTGTGTCTAGTATATCATCGATGTGAATCGTTTAAAGCTGAACACTTACATCAACATATATAACTGTTTAATACAAAATAATGCAGGGAAAACCTCAAATTGAACTACAAGTAATCGTAATCCAAGATGGTGGCTGCTTTGCTGGACTTGGAGGGAAATATATTTTAAAGATAGGCATTTCCCTGGGTAAATTTGTTTTTGACACATGATCAAATAATGGGTGAAACATCCCGTTAGAAAAATACCTTATCAGGAAATAGTTGAGTCAAAAATTAGTCGGGAGGAAATATTAGTAACAAAAAAGAGACTATATCCAGCTATGGTAACTCTCGTTTTCTAATTTAGCCTACAGCGTTTCTTGTTTTATATATGGGGTAGATCTCAGGGATCTGCTACCGTAATATTTCACGTGAACAATTCTCTCGCACTCACCATCATTAAAAATTCTTGTTCAGAGATGACGTTCATGGTTCCACAAGTAGACTTTTATAATGCTTGAATATATAAATCTAGCTATAAAATAAAGGAGTATGTATAAATATATCGTGATGTAAGGTCGTAGATCAGCTGTTTTCAGTCCAAAGGTTTTTTTTAAATTTTACCGACAATAATTTTGCATTCGACGCCATAACCTTACGGTCGGTCGGGATACGGGAAACAAACAATATTTTTAGAACAGCTTTATTTGTACTTCTTTTGCTATTGGCGTACTCGTAGTTTATGTAAAAGGTGCCTTGTCCAATATAATGCTGCATATAGTCCGCATATATCATATACATTGGGGTATATATAGCATATAGATATAGGCTATATACATATTTACTATTTACTCGCATGATAAATCATACTCACTCACTGGACCCTTACAATGATCCTTCCCTAGAGGCATCATTAGCAACAACAGAAAAAACGAGACAGCCAAATATCCTGGAAATGCTCCTTTTTAAATATTTTTCTTTCATTATAGGGAGGATGATTGCAATGTTAAAGGAGGCTACTGGAAAATGAGGTGTCCTAAAAATAAAACGGTAAACCTTTAATCAATTTTAACCCTATTTAGGCCACGGGAGGGGTTGGGGCGGATTCCCCTTCCTTTCACATTATTATTTATAATGTTGTACCACAGAAACAATAGAGCTGAAACCTTCTGGCTTTTTGAAACTATCTAAGTCACAAATTTTAAAAAATTATGGGTCATAACCTGAGACCCATATTTTACATGGGGACATCCTATATAAATTGCCAAAACATTATTTCGAAATAATTTGCGTTTGGTTAATATTTATAACATGAAACTTGGCCGGATTACATGTAATCATAAAAGAAATGTTTCTGAAAATTTTGTTCATAATGTCTAACCCGTTTTACCGGATTTTTCCGAAATTTTAAAAATCAGATTTTTGTTGGATTTTTGGACGATCATATTTTGCAATATTGTTGTTAAAAAAACGGAAACTATGTTAAAGAACAACAAAATATCCGTCTAAAACTGCAAACAGAGTGGGAAAATGTTATCTGGAACTCTTTTAATTGCTTTTCTAAAAATGTACAGATTTTGGGCAATATATTTCACAGTTTTGTGATGATGTCATCAGAAAAATGCTAACGTCTGCAAAAAAAAATGGAATCCACCATGTCATGTCATGCTTAATTTCCTGCTCCAGGATGTTAACAAAACTCCAAAGATAAAGATATTTGTGACAACAACCCCACAGTTTTGGGTTGAATTATGTACTAACATTTTATTGTGTAATTCTGAAGGCAAACATGTAAAAATACTTTCATAAAAAAACAATGTTTATAAAACCGAGATAATCTAAAGAATCAAATAAATAATGGTTTTTCCAGCATTTTAATAAATTCATTGATTTATTCATCAAGTGAGAATAAATTAAAGCAACCATCTCCTAATTAAATGTGTTTTTGTGGTCAATTGAAAACAAACTACCAGTCAATACTTTATTAACAACACATGGCTTGAAAGCTAAAATGTACTTTGAAAATATTTGAGCCACATTTTATTAACATTCCACCACAGATAAAATAAAGTTACTGCTAATGGAAAGATCACCATTTTTCACCATTTTTGGTTACGGAATGAAGCAGATATATTCAATAATCACTTCTTGTGAGGTGTTGATGACAAAGATAGTCCGTGTTGGACTTGACTTAAACCCACAACCTCCCACTTACTGGGTGAACGCTCTGCTAACTACGCTAACGGTCCGATGATGAAGCCCAGCGTACATGGTGTTGAATTCCTCATTGGAGTTCTCATATAGGACTGACAATGCTTCGAATTCCCCTACGAGGACTGCTACTAGAGCATCATCATCGATCAGCTAGCTGACCAATTGTTTGTCACTGTCTTCTAACTTTGCCTCACTAACTTGCATTTCAGCATTTTGCCTTTTCTTAACCGTCCACCAGATAAATATATACTGTAATCAGAATTGTGAACATTATATTATAGCATAATAGCATTTACATATATTAGCTTATTCTCTAATTTTATTTGTGTGTATGCAATTCATTTGCCTGGTTTTACTTTCACTCGGTTTGGTGGGCTACTTTGATTTTATTCAAAATATTCAATTCTAACTATTTTGTTATTCTAGCCTCGAAATACAAGCTCAGGCTTGTACTTCTCGGTTCAAGAATAACAAAACAGTTAATATTGAATGATTATTGCATAATTTGCCTCTGAGTAGGTAACAATGTTTAATATGATTTAATTCTTTAGCTTTTAGTTTGGAAGGAATTATTGTTAGCATTGATTGGAGAACAATTTGCAGAATTTGTAGGCGAAGGTAAATAACACAAGTTCAAATACTCACTGTGATGAATTGATTTTTAGCCTACCAAACAAATTTGGATGCGCTATTGTCACTTTGCAGCAGCAGTGGCCCAATTCTCTTATCAGACCATGTTCCTGAGATAATACCATTTTGAACTGTGTTGGTCTTACCAAAAATTTGTTTAAATATTGCGAGCATCGTACTTGATTTAAACTCGAGACTCCACTGAGTTATTATAACCTGGCAAGTTAAGAATTCTGCAACATAAATTGTATCAATGAATTTGTTAGTTACTGGTCATGCTCATTACCTTGTTGTAATCTTTCGTGCAGTTTAGAACTTCCACAAGATTATCTTCTATATCAGTTTCAGTATACACCTTTTTATCAGTAGATGCAAATGTCTTGTAATTGATTCTCTCCCCCTTCATTAAGATATAAACCACTTGATAAGTAGGAACATCAACGTACTTGTGCGTGTGAATGTAGGATCACCCTAAAGTGTCAGAATAATATGTTGGGATATTTGTACGTACAAAGGTTAGCAATAAATAATTTTGAAATATTGAACAAAAATGACACAATCCCTTGTTTAACCACATGAAATGACTTGTTAGTTAAACAAGAACTTGTGAAATAGCAATAAGTTTGAACAAATGATAAATTTAACATTGATATTTGACACATTACATAATAAAGTGCAGCATCATGCCTTGAGTACTGCAAAATCATATGTAAGCAAAGCAAAGAGTAATGGATATGGGAAACACCCTTGTGCTGCCACAAATAGGCGGGAAAATAACAAAAGGGTGAGAAAACAACAAAAGGGCTGGAAAGCACAAAGAAAAGGCAAATAGAGCCATGAAGCCGGATAACCACAAATACCCGGGAATGTGAGCTCTCAAACCTGAGAGTCACAGCCTAAACACAGTGCGAAGCAAAACATTTGAGTATGAGGCGAAAACGAAATGGCTGACACAAAATGAAAATGTAGAAAAATGCTTACCAACTGGTCCAAGTAATACTCTACTGGGTGATAGATTGATGTATTATTGAAAAATCACTTGAGCATGTATACACATAGATATACTTCATTAATAGTTAAGCGACTTCAACTTTATGACATTGTTAAATTTCTTGGATACTTAAAGACAAATTTTTGGTGTCTGTCCTTCTTGAGACTAAAAACTGCAAGTGATATTTTTACATTTTTTTACAAAAATGATAAACTTTGTATAATTTGTATAACTTTATATTCCCTAATGACTAAACATAAGTTGAAACAATAAGTACATGTAGAAACACAGTAACTATGGAAACAACTTATGCTAGCAAAGAAGCATATAAAACATATTGATTGATTTACTAAAAACAAATAATGATAATAATAAAACACGTGATAAATGCGGACTACAGTCCAAAGTCATCCTGCATGGACATGGCACCACAGATGACTCTGTGCAATCTGATCATACAAGATAGTCGATTTTGCAGTCATTAGTAAAAATATGGAAATTATTGTGTCCTCTTTAACCAATCAAATTAAAGTAGGTTCGGAATCTAGTGATAAGTCAAATTATGTCATCTCAAGGAAGATCACAAATGTTTATAAATTCATTGTTTTCAAAGCAAACATATTGTATCTGTAGAAACATTCTTGGAACAACACCCTTCTTTTCAGATATCCCTTGCGTTTATAAATATAAATGCTTTGTTTAAAATATCAAGAAGCAATCACTGTGGATGAGTTTTTTTTGAGCATAGTCAGAAGCTATACTCTGAAATAACTCGTCTACAGTGATTATTTTCTTATTATTTCGAATATTTTAAGTGCAAGGAACACTAATGATAGTCTATATGTTATTCGTGTAGGTGATATGATTGTTGGTGCTAGTGTCAGTATTAGAGATAGAGATGATATCTTACAGATATGGAATAATGATAGCTCATCGGTATCTGAAGCTAAGGTATATTTCCTTTGTTCTTTACCAACGCATTTATCTTTCTTTACAGCCATAGAATATAAAGATTCCATTAATAAATTATGTACAAACTGAAAGAAAAGGACTCATTCGTTTCTAGTGATATTGTTTTCAAAGGTTTTCCAAAACATTTCATGTCTCCATACACCTTTGCAAAATATGTGTGCAAATGAAATCAAGTATAATTATTAGAAACTGATTTGAAGTAGATTTTTCTAGAATGTTTTCATACGCCGTTTCTACTTACTTTAGTTACTTTAGTTTTTTCGTAATTACAATTTAATAGCTGACATTGTTTGGAATGAACTTTCGTTATGACACATATATTATTACGGTAGTAATAAAATATAAGCAGTTGTCTGTACCAGAAAATTTCCAATGTTTCAGATTTCACACGTTTATAAGAGATTGTATGACATACCGGCAAGCAATATTGTGAATGTTGTTTGGTTTGTCAATAATTCTCAAAATTTTGCATTTATTTTTTATTTGATTATTTGACAAGTAACACTGGGCAGTAACATGATTAAGCACATTGTCGGTGCCCACTTCACCCTAGTTTAAGCGGTTTAGGGGGTGGAGGTGGAGCAAAAAGCTTTTAAATCTATAGAACCGTTAAGCTATGTAGCTGAAACTTTCCGACCGGTTCATGGTAGTAATTGAATGTTTTATGACCCTAAAGTGGATAACATTAATATTTATTTCAAAATTGAAGAAGGAAGCTTCCCAAATAAACATTTTCCTGAGTTATTTCTCATCTTTTGGAGAAGAAGCTTCCCAAAATACAAAATGGATGCCAAAAAAGATTCATAATCAAAGTCTCATAAAAATTAACATGTAATAAAATTACGAAGTCTCCATGTCTGCCCTTATCATTTCGGTGTGATGTTTACTTCAACTTTTACTTGAATGTGGTCAAAATCTCATAGAAAGTTACGTAACATGCTTAAGTAAAGTCATCACTATGACAACAAGCATTATTGCGTGATTATAACTTGCTTTAAGCGTCCTCATTATAAACAACTTCATGGTTTTGTGTTAAATCCATGGTATTATTAGTTACACATAATATTTTCTTTAAAAGTTGCCAATCAAAAATTATATCTTCCCGACATGAACTACGATATAGGCGCAGCCTTCCTTCTGGCGTAGTTTAACCTTAACCTCTTAATTATATAATCTTTTTTTCTTTAGGTGTTAGTGAAATTAGCAGAAATAGTTCCAGAGTTTGATACTTCTGCTGCTTTTTACAAAGGTAAATGCTCCATTTTTATTTTATATTGATCATACGATTCTTATATGACTTGGCATTGTTTTTACTATTGTTGTTTGACCCGTAGCTTCACTTACAATAAAAATCGTTGTGGGACAAATCAAGTGTCCAAATTAACTTCCATGAAATTCTTGTTCTGTCCTAATTTTGTCATGACATAATTTTTGGTTTTCTTAAAATTTCCATAATGAAATTGTTACGACTAAAACTGAGAACTAAACTCTCCCTGATTTATATTAAATTTTGACATCACTAAATCCTGAAAATTTGACCCAAACTATGTTCGACGAACTCTTTCTGCCTAACTGTTTTATAACAAAGTTTTGTTAGTAAATTCTAGTTGAATCTTGGGGTTGTCTAGGAGTGTCCAAAGATTTTTTGTTCAAATGTTTGATTCCGAAATAAATATTTCGTCAAGTAATCAAAAACTGTGCTTATGTCAAGAACTTAAATGAAATTATTGGTTTATAAATTAAGTTTCTGTGAATTATTTTCCTATGATAATGAAGAAACAACAATTCCGTTACTGATTTTCTTTTTCAACGATACATTTTGGATTGCGTTCTACCAGAAGCATACATATACCTATCAGGAGTGAAAATAACTGACTGCTCAATATGTGATTGTAGTTATAATGGTTTGTTTCAGTGGCCACATGAATCTGTAACATAGCATTTACAAAATATTTCCATCTCTGACTTCGTATGATATTTGCTAAGGTCGTTTGGACAAAATGTTATATATTTTAAAGTCACATAATCACCCTATTTTGGTCAAAATTCCAAATGAATAACATGAAAGCTTGTAATGTCAGTAACACGTTCTGAAAATTTCATTCTTTAGTGGAGATACAAGTGATTAAAGTTATGTATTTTTTATGCTAACTGCGTGGCAGCCATATTGTTTGGCCAAACTTCATCGATTTTCTGCATGGTTACATGAAGTTGTAGCTAGTTTTCGATAAAATAATTGCTTATTTGACCCACTTCCTGTTATTTATAAATGCTGAAATTTTCAGTTTGTGATCAGCAATTGCCAATAGTGAACTTGATATAGATTTTAGAATTTTGACAAAATAGGGTGATTATGCGACTTTAAGTAACCTATTTCTCATTTTAAACTCCACTTTCAATATTTGCCTTGATATTATCGGTATATATATATATACCGCAATCCAAGAGTAAGCGCAATCCGAAAGTAAGCGTAATTTTTAATGGCCGCTAACAAATTCCCGCAAGTAAGCGCAATGCTGGAAGTAAGCGCCCGCCAAAAGTAAGCGCTTTTTTAAACCACACATACGGAGTAGTGTGATGTATTGGAATAGATGTTATTCGCGGCGGCGGTCGTAAGACAGTTTTTGAAAAACTTTTAAAGGAGCGACTTTATCCAAAATAGAAATCAGAGTGCGTTTAGCGCTCTCTGACCGGAATATGTCGGCCTTTCGCCCGGTTTAGACAGCGTGAAAGACTACTGAATACGGAAGGCAATACGCAATCAGGATACGTAGCTATACGGACTCCGTATTTAGTAGTCTTTCATGCTGCCATTATTGTTTTCTTCGATCATGCCCGAGGAGGGAGAGATATCTAGCTGGCTGACGGTAAAACCCCTCATCTAGCTATAACAAAAAAGGTATGTACCGTATCTTAAGAGCTACAGATCTTTCTTCTAATTAAAGTAAACATTTTCCTGCTCAAGTAGGCAAAGAGCGATGAGGTAAGAATGGTTCAATGCGTGTAGCTAGCTTTATTATCTATCCTTTTGTTGTTTTTTCTATCTCGTGTCATAGACGAACATTCAAAGTCCTCCTGTAAACTTTCTCTTATATACTTTATCTGTCAGATTTGCTCAGTGCGTAGCCTGTTCAGTCTAAACACAGACCATAGGACTGTCCTGGAACGACAGTTCTGAGCTAGATTATTTGAATATGCGTTTTTATAATTTTTGAGTTCATCTGTCGATATTTATTTCATACATTCAGTACACACCGGTTTACCGTGGTGACTGCTTTACAATAATTAATGCTGTGATTTTTGCATGTGTGTGTTTTTAACACGTAAGTCCACTTTTAAGTTTAATTCTGGAAATAAAATCTCATGTTTTAAAATGTTTTCGCGTTTTTAATTTTTTTTACACTTTCGTCTTTATAGCAAATAATTATTCATCAAATGATATTTTTTTTACAAGAAAAACTGATCTATTATATTCTGTATGTTTAATACGCAAACAATTGAATGAAACAAGATCATATGTACAATACATTTTATTATCAAATCAATTATCGTTTGAATAAGACTAGGAATCTCCACCGCAGGGATTTTATTTAGTATTCTTTTGAAATCCTATTGCTTTAATTCGAAGGAGAGAGCGTTAGATTTAGCATCTTCCTCTAATCACAGATAAAACGCGATGTGGAACAGGCTAGCTAAACTGATATGGTTGTAAAACAACTTTATGACAGCATTGAAAGCGAGATTGTTCACGCAAGGATGCGTCTAGTTCCTGCTTAAGTGCTAAATGTTTGATTTTTCAAACCCAGGGGTTTCTAGTTTCAATTGCAATGCATAGAAGGGGAATATTGAATAAATAAGAACCACTAAAGAACTTCAACATTTAATAAATGTCTTTGTCGATCATAATCGTACAGTAGAACAAACAAGATAAAATCATCAACAATCTTCTTCAGAGGAGGAGTCGAAAAAGGCTTCCGACTCTAAAGAAAAAATTGAAAAGATCATTTATGGCGAAAGTTTGTGTTATTTACTAACAGTTTTTTAATATCCAAGTAATAAGCGCGATCCAAAACTAAGCACAATCCGAATGTAAGCGTCCCCAGAAGCTACTAATTTTAAAAGTAAGCGCCCGGCATACTTTCGGAACTTTACAGTATATATAATAATTTATGCCTTGACGAAGGTGTTCCAATTGTTTATTTGACCTGAACTTTACCATCTTAATTAAATGCATACACCTCTATGTGGTGACATTTTCAATATCAGCAAATAAATCTGTGTAGTTTATTAGTGTAATATGTAATGTCGGTATTTATCCTCAGAAGAACAAAAAGCTTGCAGCGAATATCTTTGCTTCACACAATATAAATCGCATAGCTAATGGATTTTAACGTAGAGGGATACGTAGTTTAATTTAAATGTTATTTCGACGCTCTTTTTTGCTTTTTAGCTCATCAAGCTCATCAAGCATTTGAATCAGCTGGACGAAAATCTCAATCACCATTTGGAAGTTACCGTTCTAGTCCCGTATCATCGCGCTGATGTCTTTCTAGTTTTTAATAAATTTAAATCATACAGAGAATGTGCTTGCAATTGAGTGGCTTGTTTATTCAAAGATTCAATTGCAAGAATATTGACTCTGCTTTGTAGACATGTTTTTACAATTTTTTTTTAATTATTTTACATATTTTACATTTAGTTACTAGTCTTACAACATTTTATCGTTCTCAACAAACCATCCCTGTTGGTACCCTCAAATTATTATTTTAAAATTAGTGTATATTGATCTCAAAGGCCCTTTATCGCCAGTAGACCTTTTCACAAATACATGAATACGTTGGCTGAAAGAAAGTTATTGTATTGCTTCAAGTTCTACTTTGAGCAGCCATCGCCTCGTTTTCATGTATTTGTGAATAGGTCTATATGTTATCTAAACCTAAAATCTCCCGAAAAAAACATACTTTTTCTGTAAAAATCATACTTGAATTTCAATCAGTTCAGGGGGATAAGAGCAACAAAACCAGGTGATAATTCTGAAAACATTAATCTTCGACATATACCATTTTACATTTATTCCTATCACTTTAGTTTTGAAATGCCCTTGATGTATTTTTTTCTTCTCCTTTTCCATTCTTCTACTCATTAAACAACTATTATGGTATTCAATAGTTTTTGTTGTTTTTAGCTTGAGTTAACCTGAGGATTATTTTTCTCACATATAAATTTATTTTTGTTTGCTCTGCGGGAGAGCCTATGAGACAGTATTCTACATATATCTAAAGAGTATCTTTGAAGGAGAGTGTTAAATCTGTAAACAGAATAAGCCAATGAACGTCCAACGTTACGTCCTAATTGATTAGTGTTAGTAACTTCTGCTATTCAAAACGTATCACCTTGGAGATATATGTGTGGGGAAGATCATTCGTGGATACTGTTCTATACCTTCCTTTGTGTGTGAATATGATTGACCTCGTCTGCGGTGCTTAGTATCTTGAAAAGAAACAAAAGTACTGGGAAACATAGACCGGTTTTTGTGGCGTGTTTATGTTAATAAGCTTCAGACACATTTCAACTCGTTCACTTCATTAACCTTAAATACCGCAGTATGTGGCCTACATACCGCCCTTATAATGTACGCAGACACAACGACCTATGTGAGCTGATGATCTTTTTTATCGGAACTGAATCCTATAAAAAAAGTTTTACAGTTCTTTTATATTGTTATTTTTTGTCTGTATTTTTGTTTTGTGCATTGTACATTTTGTAAATAATCCTGATATTGGAATAAATGTATAGTTTTAAATAGTCTCAACGTAGAAGGGTGCTACATCAATGAACTTGTATTGGATCTGTACTCGGAGTGCTCGAAAATAAGAGCAAATAATCACTGGAGTCTTTAGCCGAAAAAATCGTTTGGATGGATTATTAGACCATGTTCTTGAAGTGAACTCTAAAATTTAGTACTTTCGAGGCGACATTTCAGAAAGACTCGGCAAAGGGTCCAAATTGCGTTTTCTGCCCAATGGACCAAAAAGGTAACATTCAGTATTTTAGTATCGGAATTCTAGATGTTTTTCTGATTTCGTTGATTTGAGTATTAGCAATTACAATTGTGGAGACTTTTTTTTTTGAATATTGATTTCTATAAGGACTTGACCACATCCCCATTGAGGCAAAAGTTAAATTGATATTGACTATCATCACATTTGAGCTTAGAAAATCTTGTCAAATCTATGAGACTTTGACCAAATTTACCCAATGTTTTTATAATTCTTTCACTGTTATCCACGATTACAATAAGACTTCGAAAAACTTTCTGTGTTTTTTATCTGAGATCTTAATCATGATTTTATAGGCTTTTTCGGCATGATTTTGTGTCTGTTGAGGAAGCTTTAAAATGAAATAAGTAAATGATAATAAGCGATAACTTATTTTGGTAAGCTTCCTTCTTCTGCAAGCTTTCTTTAAAAATATGATGTTAATATTAAAATGTAATTAAAGGTCGTAAAACTTTATTAACCTTGTTATGTTATGGCGTTAATTATTCTCAAAATAAATTAGGAGCATTATGGGAAATAATATAAAGGAAGTATTTTAATAAAATAAATATTTCAAAGAAGATGTATTTTAATGCATTCTTCTGTTGTCTATAAATTTCTTATAAATTCTAACAGATCATAGATACAAGTCTTATGGTAATGTTCAATCTCGCTAATGACAGAAATTGTATGAAATGCCCACTTCTTTACGTAGTTTCGCTACGAGTTTTTGCATGGTATAGAGCTCTATTATGCTACTTTACGCCGTAGTCCAGAAGAGCATTAGACTGCTGTGGTTCCTTTTTTTTTTAATTATTCCCCTCTCAAGGCTGAGGTCACTACTAGGAGAGGGAATACTTTTTACCTTTTCTACATCGCCATCCTCCTGGTAGGGGATTTGATCATTTTATTGCTTTATTACTCCTGCAGACTTCTTATTGTAGATATTGAAATGATACAGTTTATCATGTCATTAACCTAATAATTTATAGCAATCTACGTTTCGAGAGATAATTTTCTCATCATAGGACAAGGAACAGAAGAATAGTTCCGCCACATTTGGATGGCCTGTTCTAAATACAGTCCATCTATAAGTGTTTGGCCTAATTGTGTGGTCAATAGTTACTCCTCCACTGTCATTGTATGCTCTTATTTGCGAACACGAGATTGTAGTCAGTGATCTTGTTCCTGATCAAAGGCTCTCCTTCGTGTGCACAATTTATATACTTATTTTGAAACCTGCGATACTGGTGTTCACATTGAATTTTCAGTATTTATGTTATAAACAGTTTCGTTCTGAGAATTTCCTATCATAGGGGAAAGGAAGTCCTGGGAATTTAGTTGTGGTATCTGGCCTGTGTGTAAACAACAAATTCATTGGTGGAAGGCTGGCCGATCGCATTTTTTTGTGAAAGCATATGCCTTGTAATCACACAAGTCAAAAAGACGGATTGACGTTGAAACAATACCATAATGACGGGTTGTCGTGTGGATTAATGTTGATGCACAATTTTAACAGTCGGAGAAATAAATTTAGCTGATGTTTTAGACAGTTCATATTACTTAAGATTTATCGTACGATGCAGTCGATTTTTAGTGTTACGCAATGCTCCTCCATACTCCAACTACTCCATAGTGCTTAATTATTCTTATTTCGAACACAGGTATGCATGACATGTTTAGTTTAGATGTTTACGCGAGTTTTTAGATTTTCAGATGATAGCTCCTTTTTTATCTTAGTTTGAAAGTTTTATATGCTGTGTTTGTAATCAAATATATAGCTTACAACCCGCGTTCCCAGACTTTCATTTCTCATGTGGCGTATGAAAATACAGTCCGGGGACAAGGTTGTTTATTTTTTAGAAACAAAATTGTTTTTTGTATAATATCTAATAGGAATAGCTTCAGAATGTACTTAGAATGTATTGTTTTCTTCAGTCAGTTACGAAGCGACCTCTCTACCGATACTAATTGCGCCTTACTTGTAATGTACTAATAATTTTAGCTCAGCTTTAAATCCCCTCCCCCCCCCTTGCGATTATGTGTCTCATTGACGCGACTCCGCATCAAAATAAGCGCCCTTTTAAAATTCATGCCCTAACTGACTTTTCGAATAACATTTCAAAACATTCGAATACATTAATTTCTAAAATATTCAGCGATACAAATTTTCGGCGAAACAGTTTGCCGCAATTGAATCCACCGAAATAACGACGCTGTTGAACATTTTCCCACCGAGATTATTCGTTTTTAGCCCACCAAACAAAATAGACCATGTTCCCAAAGTGCTACCATTTTAATTTGGTACCAGCATGCGAGGTGTTATTTTAGAAGGACTCGCCAAAAAGTTTTTCAATTACGTCCACTCGGTTTCAAGGGAAAAGGGTCCAAAATGCGTTTTCGGTCCGTCGAAAATGCGCGGTAAGGAATTTTTGTAAAAGTAGAGACGTAGAAAATTCTCAAGAATTTTCACCACATAAATATTGATGCTACTCGCTTGGGCCGTAAAACCATTGTACGTCCATGGTAAAACATAACAAGGAGCCGTACCGGCGTGAAAAATCATATCCTTTGTTGATGATTCGAAAGCAGCCAACGGAGGTGTTCTTAAAAATAGGTGTTCAGAAAAAAGGTTCAGCTAGAGATTTGACCTGTTCTTTCACTATTGATCATCTCCTGGCTGGAAAAATGATCTGTTCTGAGCTGGCTGTCTCAGCTGGGAAATCGAAAGAAGCTCTGGCTGGGAAAATGATCTGTTCTGA